>PVJC01024268.1:0-25668 GCA_004026665.1 Murina feae
GCTCCGAGCCTCAGATGTGGCTGGGGGCAGGTCCCCAGTGGTCACACACACACACTCATACACACACAAGGTGCCTGGCAGACTGGGGCCATCATAGGACATCCACTGAGGGGTCCCAGACTGTCAGAGGGCACAGGCCGGGCTGAAGGACTCCCTCCACCCCGAGTGCACAAATTTTTGTGCACCGGGCCCCTAGTACAATAATAGTAAGCTAAATCACATTATCAGTTAAGCTCTTTTGGAATTAAGCTATACAAATTCTAGAAATACAACAAAACTAGCACATACCAGGTACCAGATATTCCAAGTCTCCTAGTATTAATTTTTTATGCATGTAGAAAATCAGAAATAAGTTCCTTCAGCCTAGTTTAATATTAAGTCAGAAATGATATACTTATGTTTCAATAGATCATTCAATCTCTAAAGTATATTTTGGTCCTATTTACAGTCTAAGAGAAAAAGATAAACTCTGCAATATATATTTTAATATGATGGCATAAACTCCCTGAGAAATATTCAACTTTTTTTTAATTCTGCATTTTCCTTAAAAATCTCTCCTAGTATGATGAGTAATTTAATGCTTTCAAGGAAAACAGTTTCAATTATTTGAACATTTTTAACCTAAATAGAAGCAGAAATGAGTCAAGTTTTGTTTAAACATCTAGTTTGTTTTACCATGTCATTTATTTGGCCTTGGTGTCCAGAAAACTCTCTGACAATCTTTCTAGTTTCTATGTCCAGAACGTTAATGGAGAAGTCATCCAAGGCGAGTCCCAGAATGCCACTAGCAAGATAAAAGCATCCGTTTTAGTAAACAAACAAACAAAAACTTGAACTAAAATCTCACAGGCATTTTAATTTTTTAAATCAAGTGTACCTTTGGAGAATAAGCAAAATGCTGTTCTTTTCTTTTTTTTAATCTTTATTGTTCGTATTATTGCAGTTGTTCCTCTCCCCCCCCCCTCCACATAGCTCCCCTCCTCCCAGTTCCCCCCACCCCACACCCTCTGCCCTTACACCACCCCCCACTGTCCTCATCCATAGGTGTACGATTTTTGTCCAGTCTCTTCCTGCACCCCCAACACTCCTTTCCCCCTGAGAATGCCGTTCTTTTTATATTAAAAATCTGATCTTTTCCCCACTTGGTAAATTATGTACTTTACTTAAATTAAGAACTTTTACCAAAAACATCAAGAGGAAAATTCATTCTCATTAAACGAGAAACTTTACCTGTCTCTGTGTAGCAGCATCATATTTGGAGATGAATCAAGGCTCATAGAATGGATTAAAATTTTGTTTTTAAAGTTCCAAAACTTGAGTAATCCTTCACTACCAGTCGTAACTGTCAACTGGTTTAATCCATCCACTGCAACACCTCTCACAGAGCCTTTATGAGCTTTAAAGCATATGTTAAAAGAGAAAAAAAAAAAAGAATTGATACTGCCTCTCTGAATACTGCACAAAGAATGATTCCTTTATTTAAATATCTAAATTCCACCATTTACCTTCCCTAAAATTTTGATATTACTCTGAATTTTAGGGAATAGGGAGATTATTATATTGCCCAAGTAAAAACAAAGTCCATCAGATTAATACACGAAGGTTTCAAAAAACAGTTAAGATTTTTCTGCTCAAAGCAAGAAAACAAAAATTTTTATTTGTATATTATCTACTTTCCCATAACAACTGTAACTTAATTCTCTGAATATTTCAACATTGTGGCTATAAGATGTAATGGCAGTATGTGTCATATGGAGTTGACAATAACCCATCCATAACTGTAGCAAAATAGCTGGCAATAAAGAATTTAATACATGCCAATGAGTTATTAGCCTCATACCTATCTATATTATTTTTTTTAATAAGAAAAAGAAAAACATGCAATACCTTGATCCTCACCAAACCTTCCTCGATGTATACCAGACTGCATGTTATATACATCTACAGTTCCTGATGAGAGACCAATTACAGCAAAGTTTCCACAAGAAGTTATATCCACTGCCTTAGGAGGGAAAAAAATTAAACACAAGTGACACAGCAAATAACTAACATTTTTATTGTGCTTTAGCTTCCATAGTATTTTTTATCTACTATTTACCATATTCTTTTTTAAAATAAAGCATGGCATGATAAATTAATTAGTTCATTAATTTTCTTAAACATTCCTATATTTGGATATATAAGAAATAACTGCTTGATTCTACCTCCTTTCTCTAAGAAGTATGAAGAAATTAGTATCCAACACCATAAAATATAACTGAAGTAACTCAGTTGAAATTTACAAAGTCAGAATAATTGTTATCAGCCGACTTTCAAATTTTTTTAAAAATATATTTTATTGATTTTTTACAGAGAGGAAGGTAGAGGAATAGATAGTTAGAAACATCGATGAGAGAGAAACATCAATCACCTGTCTCCTGCACACCCCCCTACTAGGGATGTGCCCGCAACCAAGGGACATGCCCTTGACCGGAATCGAACCTGGGACCCTTCAGTCCGCAGGCCGACGCTCTATCCACTGAGCCAAACCAGTTAGGGCTGGCCTTCAATTTTTAAGTTATTCACCACAGTGCTAAAGTCAAAGCATTCCATTCCCTAATTTGTCTTTATCTTACCTTACTTTTGTAACTGCTTCTACAAACAAATATTGGCATTTAAAACCTGTATTTAAATATGCTTAGACAGTACTCAATCAGAATTTCTCTAAAAGTCATTTATCACAATAGACATACACGGAAAAACAAGAAATAAAGGATCTAAATAACTTCTACACCTATTACTCATTAAAGATTTACCTAAATCCTACTCATTTGGTGAAAGAAATCAAGGAAGTAGGAAGGATGAAAATAAAGAGGGGGAGAAACTTTCAGACTCATATTTATTGAACACAATACTGTACACTCAACGTAATTCAGGTGAAGAAACATATTAACAGCTCTGGCCAATGTGGCTCAGTTGGATGGAGCTTGACCCTGTGCATCAAAGGGTTACTAGTTCCATCCCTGATGGGGGCAGATATGAGAGAAAACCAAACTATGTTTCTCTCACATACATGTTTTTCTCTCTCGTTCTCCCCTTCTCTCTCTCACCCCTTCCTCACTCTTTAAAATTAATAAAACATATTTAAATATATATATATATATATAAATTAATGCTGAAATAATCTTCAATGGGTATTCTGAGTAATCCTATATGAATAAGAAAATTTAACTAACCAACATACTACATTCGATTAAGCAAAGCTTAACTTAAACCTAAAGTAATTCTCTGTAAGCTGGAAAACTTAATACTATTAGGGCCTAATCTGAAAATGTTTCCGTTCTTTCAACCAATATTATCATCAATAAAGTCAAGTATAACAAGATTCAAGATGGTTTTATGGGGAAATGCTCTTAAAACAAGCTCACTTACTGTTGCAGTGATGTCATCTTTCTTCAGCTCTTTTGGCTTGAGAAAGTAAGCACCTATTGTAGATCTTTGATAGTTCCAGGTTGAGCAAGATAGCTTACCCTGATGGCAAGCAATGATACCATCCCAGTCACTTTCACGAGCTTCCTCTGAAACATAATTAAAATCTTAAACCAACTGCTTTCATTTCCCTACTCATTTCTTCACTACCATTTATTAGGCATTTAATCTCCCATGCTATCATTAGACATTAGAGACACAACTATAAACACGTAATGCCTGATAGTGATTAGCTTGTAACCTAACAAGAGATTCTGATCAGCAGAAATTACAGTAAAGTATGATTGTGCCTTATTAGAGCACTCAGGAAGTCTGCTAAAAAATATGGGAAGAGTAACAAATGGCTCCATGAAAGAAGCAGTAAAATAAGTAAAAATTAACTGGGAGGATGAGGTGGAAGGGTACACACAAGTCCAAGAGTAACCTGAACAAAATTAAGTACATCAAGTAAGTGAAGCATTTTCTTGAGGTGTGAGAAGAGACAAGGCAACTGGGGCCACATGGCAGTGTCTTGAAAGCCATGTAAAGAAAGAAGATTCACCCTAAAGGTAAAAGGGGCCACTGAAAGAGTTTTAAGATGAGTGATAGGATTCAGATGTTCTAGAAACGTCACTCGGTTCTAAGATAAAAGCCAGAAAGGAGGATGGTCAAAATTAAAGTTAAAAAAAAAATATCAGTCATCAGGTTGTTAAAATAACCTTGAAGTAAAAATGGTGCTTATACAGTTTTTCTATGATAGTTTTCAATCAATAATCCCATTACCTATGCATTTTTCTTCAAATTACTTCTTTGAATGAAGCACTGCTCAAATGAGACAGTACATATTAAGATCTCAGTGTATTTAGATCTTTATTAAATTAGAGCTGTTTCCTCAGTTCTTGCCTTTTTATACTAGTGAATTTCATATTAGGCATATGACAGACTAAAAAGGGCTAAGAAGTGATATATCAAACATTGTTTATTAATAGCTCTTAGAGATGAACAAAGCCTGAAATGAATAGATAACAAGTTCAAATTATAAATAATTCTTTTTCAGTCTTCACACAAGATTAGCACACACTTGGGTTATCTTCCAGATGCTTATTAATATTTGCAAAAACATCTATTAAAATAGAAAAAAATAAAGAAATGTATAATTGGAAATAAATGACAAAGAAGAACTTCTCAAAACACAGTAAGGAGTTACTTACCAGCTGCAAACTTTGTGATGGGCGGAAGTCTCACTGACAGGGTATTTTGAAGTCCTTTACGTTTGACTCTTTTTTTATTTATTAATCCTAGGGTTGGGGAAGAGGGGACTGTAGCTATGAATCCTTCTTAATAAAAGTACATAAAAGTTATTCACTGTCACATAACTATAAAGTTCAAGATATTCTCATTTAAGTCAGAAGCAAAATAAAGATGTTATTACCACTATCAATAAATTGCTTGTCAAGTTTAGCTAAGTAATGTCATGAAAATTAAACTATGATATATAAATAATTTATGAAAGATGGTAAAAATATCTTTTTTTGCAGGTGAATGGGGATAGTCATGTCAATTAAGAGAAACAGCCAAATAATTATTAAAAGTAATAATATTTTCACTGGATCAGATAACAATCAATACAAAAAAAAAAGATCAGCAAATTCCCTACAATGCAGCAATATTTAATATCATTATAATATAAATATATTTTTGTATTACATTATATTTCTAACTGCAATAAAGATCCCATTCATGTTAGAAAAATAATAAATATTAGAAAATCATATTACCACTGAGTGATCTTAAATATGTAGGACAACAGGAGGAAAATTTTTTAAAATTCACTTAGGAAATGAAACAACGATTTGAATGGGGAGATATATTGCTAGATGTGAAGATTCTTAAAGATATCAAATTTCTTCAATTTAAGAGAAATTATTTTGGACATTGATTTTTAAATGATCCTGAAATTCATCTGTAAGTATATACATATATGAAGAGCCAGGACATTCGCTTACAAAGAAGAGTAATTATGAATAAAACTGGGAAACACTTTTGTTTAGCAAACAAAATTTTTCAAATGCTGGGAAACCCTGGCATGGGACAGAGAATAAAATGTGCCCTTTTTACAAAAAGATGGGATACTTGGATGCTTTCTCTAAGCTCCTTTGCATCTTTAAAATTCTGCACTTTACAGATGGCTCAAGTTAGACCGTCAAGGTGTTCTGGGTAGTAGCCATATGTTTTTACACCCAAGTTGTCTAACTCTTTTCAATAATCTTACAGCAGCACCTCAACCACTTCTATAGCAACACTGATCTTAGGAATCTTACTACTGCCCTTCATATAAGGGTTTTTAAATTTTATTAGGAAAAGAGGAAATGTATCAATAAAACCTCTTCTGGTCATCTCGCAGAATCCTGAAGTGTTTCTTTTGTGACCAACAGTTTTTTTTCTACCTTGCAAAGGACCTACCATGTCCCAAGCTCTTGTTAAATTTTTCATGAATTGTGGAAAATGACTGAAGAGTTCCATCTTGACCTGTTGACATATATAGAAAATGCCTAATAAAGCTTCATCAAAACCATGGACCATCTAAATCACAGATCTTATAAAATTAGATTCTATGAAAAGACTAAAGTTATAGTTTGAGACAGTCAGATTGCAACTACATCCTTCATTACAATATTCAATTGTGCACTTATTAAGAACAAAGAATAGAATGAAACATTAATAATTCTAAGTATATTATTAGAATAGGCAAGGGCTACATTTTCAGAATCTGACTATTCTCTCAGAATTAGTAAACAGAATGACACTCCAAATGAAGATAATTATCATCTACAATGTTTCCTGAGTATTCAAAGTTAACTCATTCTCTTCGCTTCCTTTTAACCTTTCCCCACATTTCCAAGTAAATCAGAGAAACAGTTGAATTTTAAAATGTGCAAATACCAAACTTAATAAATATTAAGCACCCTGTTCTCAATACTTGCTGGAATCAACTAATAGCATGCACAGAAACTCACTTGCGCTAAGAATCTGTTGTCCATTTTGTCCATAATATCTAATTTTGGTAAGAGGAGCACTATGTCCCATTCTGAATCTCAAGAGCCGGCCTTCACCAGTGGGACCATCAAATATCCATACCTGCCAAGAAATAAAAAGGTAAGGTTCTTCCACATGTAAGTTACCTGCAAGCAGCCAAATCAACTTTGACATCAATCAACTGGCCCTGGGTAGTGCTGGCCAGGCTGCTGATACTGCTGTGGAGGGTTAGGGGAGCGATAAACTATAATGCTTTCTCACTTCATGGCAATCAGTGTAACCTCCTGTGTTTTTGTTTCATCTCTACCAGTACCTTATTCCACATTCCTTTCACCTTCTAGGTTTCAGGCTAAAATATTAAAGCAGACTTGTAATAACCTGAAGAGAAGGACAGATGGGCCAGGAAGATGAAAACAACAATAATCATAATACCCTAAGAGCATTGTCAGCGCCATTTGTGACAAGAAGTGGCTCTCTGTGGAGAAATGTCAATCCGGCAACTGCTGTAGAATGTGCATTTCTCATTTGGTTGATAAATTTTTTGTCTTCAAGATCCCAGAGTCCAATATGCCCACATGGGCTTCCAGCTGCCATTATTGGATGACCATCTGTTATTAAAATAAAATACATTAACAAAAACATGCACCATAAAATATCAATCAACTCTTCTTTCTACTCTTTTAATCCATAAAGTGAGAAAAGACTATACACCAAGAATCTATCAATATTCCTTTGACTCTTCATACTCCAGTATTTCATTCTTTTCTGTTAAATTACCAAAAAAAATCTATTAAGAAAATTTCTGTGAGTTTCAGAGTAATAAATGCACTTTAAGCGTTCTTAAAGTCATAACAATAATTAAGAGTTACCTGTGCGAAATGAAATAGAAGTAATAGGTCCCCAGTCTTGACGAAACTTCATTAATGTTTCATCAAACTTAATGTTATGAATGATAACCTGACCCGACATAAGACCAACAGCAACAACATCCACAGCTGGTGCCTAAAAATTAAATTATTCAACTTTTAAAATATTTTCAAACTGACTGATTATAAGCTTCCTTATTTACATATTATCAAAAGAAATGATGTTATTTAGCACAAAAGTATTTAAGAATAATCTCTCCCCAAGTGATTTCTCACCTTCAAATCTGGTAGTTACCATCACTTCCCATTTCCCAAAACATGGCTGATTAAGAAAACAGCCATAGCAGAAACAGAAGTTCATGTCTGAAATCACTATTAGACCATGGTTAGTTGTAAACAGAAAAATAAGACAATTCTTAGAAAACATAAAGGCTTTCCATATGCATAGCAACATAAAAGTCCAATGTATGACAACATAAAAGGCCAACTACAAAGGCAGTGAAGAGTTGTTTACTCAAGGAAAACAGGAAAAACCTATAAAATATGTTAAAAGGCAAAAAAATTTTATACTTAATCTATTCCAGCTATAATAGCCTATGATTATAATCTTCATTTTATATAATGATCTTACATACAGGCTCTGTGATAAATTTCTCTATTAAAGCACAGATCAATGCCCAATCCTATGTGATAAAAAGGCTAATATACAAATCAACTGAACAACAGAATGACTAGTCGCTATGATGCACACTGACCACCAGGGGGCAGACGCTCAATGTAGAGGCTGCCTCGTGGTGGTCAGTATGCTCCTACAGGGGGAGTGCCACTCAACCAGAAGACCTGAACTGAGCTTATGGCTGGCAAGCATAGAGGCAATGGCAGGAGTCTCTCTCACCTCCAAGGCAGCACTAAGCTGTCAGTCAGACATTCCCTGAGGGCTCCCAGACTGCAAGAAGGTGCAGGCCAGCTGAGGAGAGCACCCTGAATGCACAAATTTCATGCACCAGGCCTCAAGTACCATTATAAAATGGAATCCAGCTCAACATTTTATTAATTTGCTATATGACTACTATGCATAAGACCCTGTGTAGATACTATGGATACTAAAACAAGTATATCCCTTGCCCTCAAGGGACCTAATCATACAATATCTTTGGGGTCTTCTGGATAGACAAAAACAAAGCAAGGGTGGTAGTAAGAAAGAATGAAGAAATGCATATAAATTGGACAGATATAAACAACAACTACTGAGAAAAACAAGGGTATATTGGCTGCATGTTATGTCCAATCCTATATAATCCTACATAATAAAGAGATAACACACAAATTGACCATCATTCCAACACACAAGATGGCCACCCCTATGTGGCCACAAGATGGCCTACAGGGTAGGGCAGTTGTGGGCAACCAGGGCTGCAGGGGAGCGCAGTTGGGGGCAATTGGGCTGGTAGGGGAGCAGTTAGGCGTCCATCAGGCTGGCAGGGGAGTGGTTAGGGCGTGATCAGGCTGGCAGGCAGAAGCGGTTAGGGGCAATCAGGCAGGTGAGCAGTTGGGAGCCAGCAGTCCTGGATTGTGAGAGGGATGTCCAACTGCCCGTTTAGTGGGATTGGGCCTAAACAGGCAGTTGGACATCCCTCAAAGGGTCCCAGATTGGAGAGGGCGCAGGCTGGGCTGAGGGACCCCCCTCCCAAGTGCACGAATTTCATGCACCAGGCCTCTAGTATCCTATATAATAAGAAAGGAAAATGTTAATTAGCCAGTTATGCTCTGAGGCGTAACGACCAAGTGCCTCACAACCAGATCATGGATCAGCAGGAGGGTGGGCCAGCAAGGTACAAGCAGGCTACAGAGAGCTACAGGAAAGGGCAGGGCAGCAAGCTATGAGGAAGGCAGGGGAGGGGGCAGGGAAGTGGGCGTAGATCTACAGGAGGGCGGCAGTGACCTACTGGCTACAAGCGGATGGCAGAGAGCTACAGGACAGGGCAGGACAGCAAGCAAGCAGTAGGAGAGAGCTATAAGAGAGGGCAGGGAAACAAGCTATGAGGGGGAGACGGGGGAGCTACAAGTGGGTGACAGAGAGCTGTAAGACAAGGCAGGGCAGCAAACAAGTGGGAGGCGAAGAGCTATAAGAGGGCAGCAGCGGGAGGACAGATACAGGAGTGCAGGGCAGCAGGCAGAGAGCTACAGGAGGGTGGCAGTGACCTACTGGTGCACGAATTCATGCACAGGGCTACTAGTCCCATCTAATAAAAGAGTAATATGCAAACTGACCATCATAACAAGATGGCTTCCCCCATGTGGTCAAAGATAGCCACCACAAGATGGTCAGCAAGGAAGGGCAGTTGGGAGGTACCCAGGCCTGCAGGGGCAGATAGTTGGGGGGTACTCAGGCCTGCAGATGAGGACAGTTGGGAGGGACCAGGCTGGCAGAGGAGGGCAGCTAAGGGGACCCATGCCTGCAGGGGAGGACAGTTGGGGGGACCCAGGCCTGCAGGGGAGGACAGTTGGGGGGGACCAGGCTGGCAAAGGAGGACAGTTGGGGGGGACCCAGGCCTACAGGGGAGGACAGTTGGGGGGACCCAGGCCTGTAAGCAAGGACAGTTGAGAGGGACCAGGCTGGCAGAGGAGGGGAGTTGGGGGTGACCAGGCTGGCAGAGAAGGGAGGGCCATTGTGGGGGACCCAGGCCTGCAGGGGAGGACAGTTGGGGGGGACCCAAGCCTGCAAGCGAGGACAGTTGAGAGGGACCAGGCTGGCAGAGGAGGGCAGTTGGGGGTGACCAGGCTGGCAGAGAAGGGAGGGCCATTGTGGGGGACCCAGGCCTGCAGGAGATGACAGTTGCGGGGGACCATCCTGGCAGGGGAAGGGCAGTTAGGGGCAATCAGGCCAGCACAGGAGCAGTTAGGCATTGATCAGGCTGGCAGGGGAGTGGTTAGGGGCAATCGGCAGGCAGGAGGTTGGGAGCCAGCAGTCCTGGATTGTGAAAGGGTTGTCTGACTGCCTGTTTAGTGGGATCAGGCCTAAACAGGCAGTCAGACATCCCTCAAGGGGTCCCAGATTGGAAAGGGTGCAAGTTGGTCTGAGGGACACGACCACCATCCCCCATCCCCCACTCTGTGCACAAATTTCGTGCACCGGGCCTCTAGTATACATATAAAATTCTCTGCAGAAATACTTTCATTCATTCAGACATGTCTATACTCAAAACAAATAGCAGTTATTTCTAGAAGAGCCCAGACAAATATATTAGTATTTGGGCCCCAATTATTTCAAGCTATGAATCTTAACAACCTGACAAATGTCTGTGTGACCCACAATGAACAACTCATCTTTATTCCGTACAAGGCACTAGACTACATGCTTGCAGAATGATTGGTAAACATAGTTGCACAGCAAACACTAGTTAAGAACCTAATTTCAGGCAAAAGAGTTTCCACAAAGTTTATAGGCAAAGGTTTTATTAACTTTTCAATTAATTTCCAAAACAATATTTTGAGCATAAAGATAAAATAATCTATACATTATTTTGTGTTTAGGTCTAAAAATATAATCAACCCCTGAAACTGAAAGATACAGATACAACTATTAAATTTGTTTCTTCTTTGACTTAAAAAGATACTAACCTGCTGAAGAGCCGTCACGCCAACTCTCCATCCCGGAAATGTATACAGAAGTTTACTACAAGAAGAAAAACTGTTGAAAGCTACTTTTCTGAGAGGAAAACAAAATCAACTACACATTAAAAATTAAAAGAGCAAGTGATCATTATTAGGTTCTTACTCTGCCCCACACTATTCTATAAATACATATTAACTTATTTAATATTCAAAACAATCCCATGGGATAAACTTACACCACTTTCCAGATAAAGAAACCGAGAAACTTAAATATGTGCAATAATTAAGCTAAGGTACTGTAGCTCATAACTGATAGAGCCCAAAGAGGTCAGTTCCAAATCCCCAGCTGCTAATAACTACTATACTACTCCAACTCTTAAAAAAGATTAAGTATAAAAAAAATACATGAGTAAAAACTATAGAAAACAATCTTAGAATATAGGCAAATCTCATTTTTCACTGCAATCTTTGTAGCAACATATTAGCAGGGGTTATAACTACAATACTACTCATACGTTATATAACTGTTATATGGCAATAGTGAAGCTGCTCTAAATTTCAGAATCAAGCCATAAATAAGCCCATGAAGCAAACAGAGTTATAATCAATGAAGTTCTAAATCATGTATTAAATTCTGTAAGTGGGCAGTGTTTAGTTCACTCAATGATTATCCCAGGGATATTTAACATATAATAAAAAATGTAAACATCGCATAAAGAGCCTACTAAGATACAAAGAGGAAGAGATATCTCAGTTATCCCTGAGCCTACTACAGTCAATGATATTTGTTAAACTGAATAGAAACACTGATTTAAAACTAAAAACTAAGATAAATATTAAAACCTTGAAAATCTTGCCTGGCTGGTGTTGCTCAGTGGTTGAGCAGCAACCCATGAACCAGGAGATTGCAGTTCAATTCCCAGTCAAGGCAATGCCTGGGGTGTGGGCTAGATCCCCGGAAGGGGGCATGCAAGAGGTAGCTGATTTATGGTTCTCTTTTATCAATAACTAGAGGCCCAGTGCACAAAAATTTGTGCACTTCAGGGGTTCCCTCAGCCCGGCCTGTGTCCTCTTGCAGTCTGGGACCCCTCGGGGATGTCCACCTGCTGGCTTAGGCCCGCTCCCCAGGTGATCAGGCCTAAGTTGGCAGTCAGACATCCTTAGTGCTACTGAGGAGGCAGGAGAGGCTCCCACCTCCACTGCTGTGCTGGCAGCCATCAGCCTGGCTTGTGGCTGAGCAGAACTCCCCCTGTGGGAGTGCACTGACCACCAGGGGGCAGGTCCTGCATTGAGCGTATGCCCCCTGGTGGTCAGTGTGTGTCATAGTGACCAGTTATTCTCAGTGGTTCTGCTATTAGGGTCAATTTGCATATTACCCTTGTAATATATAAGATGTTTCTATCTCCCTTTTCCTTCATTTCTCTGAAATCAATAAAAACATATTTTAAAAAAACTACAAAAAAAAATCTTACTTTCTCTTTTGAATTTATAAGGGCTTTGGAAAGGATACTTTAGATGGTCATATATATATACACACAGAGAGAGAGACACACATATATCATTGATTTTAGAGAGATAAAAGAAGGAAGGGAGAGGGGAATAGAGAAAAGGGGGAGAAGGGGAGAGGGTGTGAGGGTGTGAGGGTATGAGGGGGAGAGGGAGAGAAAGATCAATTTATTATTTCACTTATGCATTCATTGATTCTTATAGGTGCCCTGACAGGGATCGAACTCACAACCATGGCATATTGTGACAACACTCTACACAACTGAACTACCCAGCCAGAGCTTGAGGTCATGTTTTTGTTTGCTTTTTAAATACTATGTAAAGAAGCCTGAGCTGCCACTTTTTTCCCTGGGTAAATGTTCAAATAATAGATAGAGGTATTCAAAATCATTTATCTAGCCCTCCCACTATACCAATAATATTATAGTAGATGTCTATCATGTTTGTGATGGATGATAACAGTACTTTTAGCCTGAAACCACTCTTAAATACCACCACTAAATTAATACCTATTTGCTTTGCCTTCTTTCACTTTAGTTTATCAAAAACTAGAAGCCCCCCAGTGACAATCTTATAATTATTTTCTGGACTTATATTACTTTATTAGAGCCTTCTCTACAATTACATGGATTTTGTTTTTTACACTGACAAGGGCCATTAGTATATACTTTTCAATGGGCCTATATGAAGCTGCCTACTATGTGCCATGACCAATGCCAAACTTTCACATATGTGATGCCATAAGTAACAATTCCAAAAATATGTACATTTATTGAAAGCCCTCCAAGTAAACATATAAAGGCAGAGAGAACTGAGAGACTTAAGCACCCATTATGTAGGAGTAGATAAGATAGGAGCCACCCACACTATACTCTAAACAAAGTGCTCACTTGGATTTCACATTCCACAACTGCAGGCTTCCTTGTTCACTGCCGAGAAGTATTTTATTCAAGTAGGTACTTGGATGCAAAATGGCGGAAATTTTAAATACTGATTTATCAAAAGTCAACTGCAGATATTCTTCTACAAAAGCAAAAGTTATGAATAACATATTTTTTATAAATTAGTTCAAAATATTTTCATATACCCATATATTCAGCACTTAAAATAAGTCTACCACAGCAAAAATTTATATACTAATATAAATCAAAGACTTATTTTTAAAAACTTATAAACATTCTGTAAGAAATTAAATAAATGTGATGGGGGTAACCTGTAAATATAATTTAAAATATAAAAAATTTTCTAAAAGTTCCAATATCAATATTACTAAAAATGTCTCTCACTGCCAAATTGGTTTATAAAAATGAAAAATAAGAACTTAAAGAAAATGACAATAGGAATAAATAAGGCTTAATATGTTTATAATCAATACTGAATGTTCCACGTGAAGTGCTTGCTCTGAGCTCTTCCAGGAAATGCAGGGCTAAATACCTCAAAGATGTAATAAGAGGCAAACCTCAGTGAAACTAAGAACATGTCCCTCACATATTTCCACAGAAGAACCTATAACATGTTTTGAAATTTTACATGTTTAAAATTCCTATGTATGAATTTTGTTTTCTACTTCATACACGGTTCATCCATAATGAAAACAATTTTTTACTCAATTTTCCAATAAATTTGAGTATCCAAGAAGGTATTTTTCACTTAATCTTTAGTTCACATACTATCTGGCACATTGCTACACACTCCCATGGGCATGTGTCCCAGTCTAAGAAGCATAGATACAGGTAAAAATTATACCAAGTTTACTTTAAATTACTACTTTTAAAAGATTCTCACTGTTATCTGAATTACAGTTTTATTTAAAAAATCATTACAAACAACTCCCTGAAGACAATATACTGCTCCAACAGTAATAAAAACCTGGGCATCAGCATCTATGTAAAGCCAGTTGGACTCTAATAATCAGATTCTCAAACTTTATAAAAGGCCTTTTAATATCCATCTGCACAGGGACTACTTTTGAGGTAATATAAGATAAAAATGTAAGCAAAAACAGCTTTATTTCATAGGAGACCCACAGTGTTTTATTGAGGAAAGCTGGGGGATATTCTGGTGATGAATGCCTAACCTTTGAAGATAACAGAATCCCATAAACATAGCTCAGTGCCACTGTGTAAGAATATCATTGTTAAAGAACATTGACTTGTCCTTGGAAAAAGGATGTACATTTCCTTCAGACTATAGAATCTTCAAGTTTACTGTTACAAAAAGTTGAAAATACAAACCAAGAATTAACAGGTATAAACATATATCAAAATTCATTCCACAGAGAATATAATATGTCACTAAACTTGGAGAGCTGCAATGGAAAATGTATGTTTATATATACTAGTAAACACTTTAAACAGGTTATAAAGAACTCAACTAGCTGACTAAAATTGCTTATCCAGTTTTTACTTAGAACCGTTTTCCCTATACATGTTACAGATTCTTTGTTAAAATTTTTTTACTGCTTTTATATGAAATCTGGTATAGATTTTTTTCAATTCTATCTCTAAACATGCCATCCCACGATAAAGCAATAAATTGGTTAATTCTTACCTTCTGAGTATATGTGCCAAATAATAAGAATGCCGTCTGTATCAACAGAGATAACATGATCCCCAAAGGGTTGCAAAAGATGGATTTCTGCCTTATGACCCTTAAAGGTATGTACTACCTACAATGTCAAAGTTCAAAATGATTTCATATTATTCATTCATCATGCAATATTACTCATATTAACAAGAAAACACAACAACATGTTAATCATGTTAAGAAACGTGATCTAACTTCTGACTATCCAATGCCAGATTAAGCAATAGCAAGGAGTCAGGTATTTTCAACTGCTCTTCAGCCAGTTCAATAATAAGGAAACATGGACTGGACACACAAATGAGATCTGAGAGGCTGAGTCTCTCAGGTGAGCTCAGGAAGGAGGCACACACACAGCTGGGGTCCTTCACTTAATCCAACCAGCACAACTCCATGCATCCTAGAAAAGTGGTATATTCTAGAAGGCTGACCTTCAGACTCCATCAAAAGCTGGCTTCTAGATGAGATGAGAAAAGGAGAGAGATATAGGGTACTTTTTCCCCATAGCTTTGTTTTCAGGAAGAAGTACTGTGCTCCTCGATAACTATGGTTTCAGTTCTCACCAGGCTCCAGTAACACTTTCTTCTTCTTATCTCAGTGGACCTAGTGGTGGTGACAACTTTCTAGGTAATAGTCTTTGATGTCTTCCCACATCTAATCTATAATAATAAAAGCTTAATATGCTAATTAGACCGGATGACCTTCTGGACAAAGGGGCTGTGAGGAAAGCCCAGGTCCCGGATGGCTGCCAGCGGCTGGAGGGAAGCCTGGGTCCCCAGTGCCAGAGGGAAGCCGGTGCCAGGAGCCAGGGGAAGGAAGGCCTACTCTTGCACGAATTTTGTGCATCAGGCCTCTAGTCTAATCTAATAAAAGAGTAATATGCAAATAACCTCACTCCATTATACCCACAAGCCATCCACCAACCAATTGGGAGCAAATATGCAAATTAGCCCAACAAAGATGGCGGAGGCCAGAGCCGGGATACTTGGTTGTAGCCACAGCTACCACACAAGCATTACGGCTCTGGCCGCTCCAGGCCTGTTGGAGACTCAGAAGGCAGGGGAGACAGAGAAGACAGGCTCCAGTGCCTGAGGCTAGCTTCTGCCGGGAGTTGAAGAAGCCGCCTGTCCCTGATCGCAGGTGCGGGGAGAAACCATCTGAGTGTGATTGTAGGCACAGGGGAGAAGCCACCTGCATATGATCATGATCGCAGGCGCAGGAGAGAAGCCTGTCCCTGATCACAGGCGCAAGGGACAGCTGCCAAAAAGCCGCCTGTCCGAGATCGCGGGCCGCCCACAGAGAAGCTGCCTGTCGGTGATCGCAGGCGGCTTCTCCCCCGCACCTGCGATCAGGGACAGGCGGCTTCTCCCCCTTGGCCTGCGATCACGGACAGGATCGGGCCTATGCCAGAAGGTGGACATCCCCCCAAGGGGTCCCATACAGAGAGAGAGCACAGGCCAGGCTGAGGAATGCCTCCCCTCCACCAGTGTACAAATTTTTGTGCACCGGGCCCCTAATATCCTATCTAATAAAAGGGCAATATGTAAATTGATCCTAACAGCAGAACCACTGGGAATGACTGTTCACTATGCCACACACTGACCACCAGGGGGAAGACGCTCAATGCAGGAGCTGCCCCTGGTGGTCAGTGCACTCCCACAGGGGGAGCTCTGCTCAGCCACAAGCCAGGCTGATGGCTGCCAATACAGCGGTGGTGGTAGGAGCCTCTCCTACCTCCTCAGCAGCACTAAAAATGTCTGACTGCAGCTTAGGCCTGCTCCCTGCTGGCAAGTGGACATCCCCCAAGGGCCCCCAGAGGGATGTCTGACTGCCAGCTTAGGCCCCATCGCCTGGGGAACAGGCCTAAGCCAGCAGGTGGACATCCCCCAAGGGGTCCCAGACTGCAAGAGGTCATAGGCCGGGCTGAGGGACCCCCCCACCAAGTGCACAAATTTTTGTGCACCGGGCCTCTAGTATATATATAAAATCTCCCAGAGAAAACTATAAACTGCAATACTTTGCAAAAAACAGACATTTTCCCTAACCCAAACATCTTCCATTAAAGAACTCCATAGGTAAGTTGCCATCCTACCATAAGTAGTGATGATGGAGGACTTTGGGAGCAAATGTTAGTCGATTCAACTCTGAATAAGTACAATGATTCTATTACTTGGCCAGGCATCCCTACTGCCACTTTCCCTTTCATTCTGGACCACTAAAGCCAGATCATCTCCCTATAGTTTTCCCAGGACAAACTTAGATTAAGACAAAAAAGATTGGTAGGTTAAGGGGAAAAAAAGATTCTTCACTATGAGTGGGGAAAACAAGTGAATATAGCTTTCTCTATATAGGAACAAGCACTTAGTTCTTAGAAAGGGAGTTAGAAGCCAAGTTGTCCACAATAAAAAGCCAATTCTCAAAAAGCTGTGGTGCCAATGTGAATAAAGTCCCAGAAGAAGGATGCCAACTTTAAAGTTCTCTCCACTGTCATGACAATTGACTACTAATTGCAAAAGACAATCGAATTAAAATAGTCCAGTGATACAAACCTCTTTATTACGGGCAAATGCAGAGAAAACATTCCCATAAGCAGCAAAGACCAGTCTCCCATCAGCTGCCATACAGCAGATATCCTGTGGAAGAGAGTTACCTAGGAAAAAAGAAATATGAAGTGATAAAAAATTAAGATCTTGAAATAGAAGGAAACCTCAAGTATACACATAGCATTTTTCCTGGTTATAATTTTAAAATATGTGTGTGTACAAATATGAAAGCTAACTATTAGAGTATAAAATTTTGACTTTAATGTTATTTTAGACAACTATGAGGCTGAAACTATGTAATCATCTTAACCCTCACGAAGAGAACTAATGTCTCGTATTTGCAGACATAAAAACATAATTCTAAAGAAGTGAAAAGAAGCTTTTTGAGGTTATTTGGGAAAAATCCTTACTTAATACACAAAACACCAGTAGACAGTCATTCAGCCCATATGTGAATGTTTTCAGGAACATCAAGTTCACTAATAACTCCAGGGAAATTTTTAAAGTAAATAAAAATTTAGAACCCTATCTAACCCTACACTTTGGAATACCCTCAAAAATACTCCATATGGCCCTAGCCCAGGGGTCCTCAAACTTTTTAAACAGGGAGCCAGTTCACTGTCCCTCAGACCGTTGGAGGGCCGGACTATAGTTTAAAAAAAAAAAAAAGAACAAATTACTAGCATACTGCACATATCTTATTTTAAGCAGGACAGGCAGCAGCAGCAAAAACACCTGGCATGTGGCCCGCGGGCCGTAGTTTGAGGATTCCTGCCCTAGCCGATTTGGCTCAGTGGATAGAGAGCACTGGCCTGCAGACTGAAGGGTCTCAGTTTCCAGTCTAGGGCATATACATGAGTTGCAGCTCGATCCCCAGTAGGGAGCATGCAGGAGGCAGCCAATCAATGATTCCCTCTTATCACTGATGTTTCTATCTCTCTCTCCCTCTCCCTTCCTCTCTGAAATCAATAAAATTATATATATATATATATATATATATATATATATATATATATATATATTTTAAAAATACTCCATATGATATTCTACATGCTGCCCCTTAAAATGAACAATCTGGCTTCCACTCTGTCTTCTCCAAGGTAAATATGCCTATCAACTGTTGTCATTTCTCATATGATATGATTTTTTGAGTCCTGTCTCACTGTCATGGTCACCCTCGCCTTTTAAAAATTTTCTTAGGGGGTTAGAGGATTAGAAGATAGGGGATTAACCATTTTTATATGCTGCATATTACACTTTGAGATTTCATTTACAAAATACTGTTTTTATAGATTTATTATTCACTTCTGTATTCAACTGAGGTTACATTGTTCTTCTTCTGCCTCCTATAATCTTTTAAAAATTTTATTTTTATCAGATATATCCAATAGATTCCTTACAGTTCTCCTCTGTCTCTCTTACAAAGATTATAATTGATAGCAAACCTAGAATCTCTGCACCCTGGCAAGCCCTTTATTTTATTAAACAGTTTCGAAAAAATAAATGTTCCTTCCATTAGAAAAATATCTAGATGTGTGAAAAGGGAAAATGTCTTTCTTACAGTAAAAGTGATGATGAAATATGAAAAGCATTATTTGGTAATCATAATACTGATTACTGATTCAGGTAAGAAATGTCACTGAATGATAAAAGCAGCTGGTGACACTTTGAAGAGTAACAGAATATTTATAAAGTCTCAATGTATCTTACCACAAGATACATATTAATTACAGAGGGCAAATCTTTAAAATGGAGTCTCCTGACAAATGTCATCTTAACAAAATGATCAGTTATCACTGCCAGGAAAAGGGTAAACCAACAGCATGTGTGTTCTGATATGATTCACTAAGAATTCAGCATCATTTCTTTGTTATTCCCGACATAATACATAACCTAAACTTAATCATAACAGAAAAATTTTTTATATCAATTTAACACATATTCTAAAAAAGAACTAGCCTATATAGACTTCAAAAATGTCAATGATGTGAAGCATAGTGAAATTTTAACAAACTATTCCACATTAAAGAAGATTTAAGAGACATGACAACTAAGACCCTGACTTTTTTTTGCTATCTAAGTTTATCAGAAATATACACTGGATTCCTTATATGTTCTGCAAGTCTTAAATTAACATTGAAATTTTAAAAAGATACAAAATATACATAGATTCAGAATGAAGTTTACACTTACTTACTGCGACCAAACTAAGTTTCTGAACCTGTTTTAAAAGAGAAAAAAAATGATTAAATTCTCACTAACAAAAATCTATAATAATAAAAGCATAATATGCTAATTAGACGAGACAGCTAAACGATCTTCCGAACATCATTCCAGACATCTTTCCAGACAAAGCCATGGCAGCGGGGGCCGAAGCAGAGTGGTTAGGGGTGATTAGGCAGGCAGGCAGAGGCGATTAGGGGTGAACAGGAAGGCAGGAAGGCAGGCAGGTGAGAGGTTAGGAGCTAGTGGTCCCGGATTGCGAGAGGGATGTCTGACTGCTGGAACTGGGCCTAAACTGGCAGTCTGACATCTCCCAAGGGGTCCCAATTGCAAGAGGGTGCAGGCCGGGCTGAGGGACCGCTCCCACCCTCCATGCATGAATTTCATGCACCAGGCCGCTACTAATTATAATAATCTAACACTTCAAGATCAAAATATAATCTCATACATAAATTTGATATGCTGTCCTTCCTAAGACAATTACTGATCCTAATTTTCATTATTAGGAAGACTTATCATTTCAACTATTTCATCAGGAATGGTGAAGCAAAGGGTAGGTGAATGTTTTTATAATGGGCCACACACAAAATATTTTAGGGCTGCCCTGACAGGTTTGGCTCAATGGATAGAACGGAGGTCTGCGGACTGAAGGGTCCCAGGTTCAATTCCAGTCAAGGGCATGTACCTTGGTTGCAGGCACATCCCCAGTGGGAGGTGTGCAGGAGGCAGCTGATCAATGTTTCTGTCTCATTGATGTTTCTAACTCTCTATCCCTCTCCCTTCCTCTCTGTGAAAAAACCAATAAAATACATTTAAAAAAAATA
The DNA here is from genome assembly GCA_004026665.1 of Murina feae. NCBI lineage: Eukaryota > Metazoa > Chordata > Mammalia > Chiroptera > Vespertilionidae > Murina > Murina feae. The sequence goes on from PVJC01024268.1 coordinate 20,644, forward strand.
TTTTAGGGCTTTGCAGGCTATGTGGCCTTTATTGTGTCTACTCAACTGCTAATGTAAAAAGAGAGCAGTCATGTACAATGCATAAAAAAATGTGTGTGGCTGTATTCAAATAAACTTAATCTTATTTTTCATATGCCATGAAATACTATTCTTTTGATTTTCTCCCTAAACATTTAAAAATATCTAAACTGTCCATCTCAGAAGCAGAGCTCCCGAGGGGTGTAAATGTGAAATTAAATCTGAGATGCAAGAGTGCTAAGATTGAAAGGGCCCTTACTTAGCAATGAATTAAATATCCTATGTTTCTTAAAAGAGAGTTGACACATGTCTCCATCCCATGCCAAATTTGGTTATACTGCATCCTACAACTGTGTAAATTTTACTTGGAGCTTGTCATGTTATGTTAGAATAAACACAAAACTACATGGGGAAAAAATAAAATGTCATCCAAAAACAAATGGTGAGCAAGACTGCCTTGCAGACTATAGTTTGCTGACCCTTGTCTGTGGTTACTGACCCAGCTGTGTAACCTTGAGAAAGTTACTTAAGCTCCCCGTGTCTCAAAGTCTTCATAAAACAAGGACGAATACAGATACCTACTTTATGAAATTATCATGATACTCAATGAGTAAAATTTGTGTAAAACAGTTAGAATGGAGCCAGTCATATAACTGCTCAATAAATGTTAGCTAATATTATCATCACCTCCACCTGGGGCATGGCCTTCACTTTCCTATTCCACTAATTCAACAGGCTACGCACAGCCAGTTCTTCTTGTTAATAACCCACTTGATTTTCACAGTCCATCAAGGAATAGAACTTTATAGCATGGCTTCCAGAAAAAGTGCTTAATTAACACTTGCCATTATCATCTTCCTCATAAAAGAAAAGCTTAAGAACCATGTGATTGCATTCGTATGTGGGATAGAAAACTGAAACTCAGAGACTCAGATGGACAACAGTATGGTGGTTACCAGAGGGAAGGGGGACTGGGGGGGTAGAGGATAAAGGGGGCCAAATATATGATGATGGAAGATGATCTGACTATGGGGGTGGATACACATGCGAGATCACGTATAACGGACACTCGAAACCTATGACTCAACTGACCAATGTCACCCCAATAAATTTAATTTTTTAAAAAGAAAAGGTTCCTGCTTCCATAGAGCATACATTCATTTGGAAAAGACAAAAGAAGAAAGTAAACAGCAACAAAGGCTATTTCAATCACTGATGAGATATGAGATATTAAAGGAGAAAAATCTCCTATCACTAGCAAGCTGGAAGACCTTGAGCAAATAACTTTTCTGAGATTTCGTTTCCCAGTTCCCATAAGGGTGTTATGAAACAGTCCTATGGACGTTGCAAAGAAATTGCTGCAAGGCTGAGTGTGTGCCATGCCAGACCCGCAACATCGGTGGGAAATAGGTGCTCAGGGGAAGTCTGGGGAAATCAGCTGGATATCAAACATGGACAGTTCCCTAAATCATAATTAATCTCACCGTCTCCGTCTCTCAATAGATGTCAGTGAATTTCTAATCCTGCTGTGTCATCAACTGCACGATAAATGACCTGCAATTCGTCCTCACTAAGAGTGTGGGGTCTAAGGGCTTGTCTCAATCACGGCTACATCTTCAAGAGCTAACATGATGACTCTTTGTAGGAATAGATTGCCCTGGGGCTGAAATGTTCTCTGGTGCTTTCCCCTACCAGCGGTTCTCAGCCTGTGGGTCTCGACCCCTTCGGGGGTCCACAACGACCCTTTCACAGGCGTCGCCTAAGACCATCCTGCATATCAGATATTTACATTACGATTCATAACAGTAGTAACATTATAGTTATGAAGTAGCAACGAAAACAATTTTATGGTTGGGGTTACAACATGAGGAATTGTATTTAAAGGGCCGGAAAGTTGAGAACCACTGCAAGCGGACTGCGAGTCTAACCCAGCATCGGAGGCGAAGCGATGGTGAAAAGCAGCAGGAAGGGGTTAAGGAAGAGACGGGCAGACAGTCCTAGGTGGGCGGGCGGCGGGACGGGGATGGCGGGGGGAGGAGGACCCCAGGCCAGACCAGGGGGCCCGGGAGGGTGGTTCCCGGAGAGCTGGCGATGGAAGAAGTCACTCACGTCGTAGGTGTGGAAGCTCTTGCCCACGCAGGTCGTCACGTAGAAGCGGCGCTTCAGCGCGTTGAACCGCACCACGTGTGGAATGTCGTTGCTGAAAAGCCCTAAGGCCCGGAACCCTGCGAACAGTGCGCTGGCCGTGCGGCCTCCTGCGTCCCGCTCCATCGCTGCGGCGGCCTGGTCCACTCGGGGCTCCAGTCCCGGTGGAAACCACGCACCCGGTTCTCAGCACGCCTCGTGGGGCAAGCCTGGGCCCGGGCTACTGACTCACAAGCGCTTCCGGTGCCTCCGGCCAATCGCGTCAGCGAAGACTGTCCTCAGTGTCATTGAAAATGCGCTCCCTCCGGGGCTCACAGTGGAGACGCGATTTCAGTTCCGGTTCCGCGGGCCACCGTCTCCAGCAGTGAGCAGTGCTCCCAGCTCTGGTGCTGCTGATCTGTCACTTTCAGCAGCACCTTGGTGGGGGAGAGCGCTGAAGTCCAGGACGTTGAATGGAAGACCAAAGTCTTAAAACCAAAATGAATCAGGTTAAACATGTGGATATGAAAACTTATAAAACATGAGGCTATTGAGAAGATTTGAACGCTAACTGGATATTTGATGATTATTATATTTATGTGATAGTAAATACTATAACATAAAATACTATCACATAAATACTATCACGTTTTTAAAGCCCCTTATCATTTGCATGTAGATATAGATTTATCTACGGATAACATGATATACCTGTATTTGCTTTCCAATAATTAGGGATATAATGTCGAGTTTGGATGAAACAGATTGATAATTGTTGAACTTATGGAATAGATATATGAGAGTTCATAATACTATCCTGATACTTCCAATAAAATGGAAATTTTTCAAAATAAAAAAATTTTTTTTTGCTTTTTGCCTAGTTTGTTTACAGTGGAAAAGACTGGATTATTAACTGATCATTAATTGTTTACCTATCTGTTACAGAACATACATGCAAATTTTAATTACTAGATTAACATTTTTAAAGAATTTTTAAATTATAGATAATGCATATGTTGTTTTAATAATCAGAAGCAAAGACTTCTGCCGCTATTGGCAGTTTAGAGGGAAAATTGAAAAGTTTCCCAACCAAGCCTTACAGTTCATGGAGCCTTTGACACTTATCTTAATACTAGGAGCCTAGTGCACAAAAATTTGTGCACTCAGGGGGGTTCCTCAGCCCAGCCTGTGCCCTCTCGCAGTCTGGGACCCCTCAGTGGATGTCCACCTGCTGGCATGCCTGGCCAGCCTGGGTGAGAGGCAGAGGGCTGTTTCAGGCTGCCCACAGGGTTTGGGTCCCTATTGGGGTGCCTGACTGGAAAGAGGTATCTGGCATTTATTCAACTTCTATAATTGAAACTTTGTTGCCTTGGTTCCCTCCCCCCAAAGCCTGGATTGCCCCTGGCAACCAAAATTCCCAACCTGGCAGATATCTGGGGTTTATGTTCTATAATTGAAACTTTGTAGCCTTGAGTAGAGCTCAGGTCCCACAGGGTCCTGGCTTCCTCCATTGCCCAGGGCAACTCCAGCTCAGTGGCCACTGCCATCTTAGTTGAGTTAATTTGCATATTTGCTCCTGATTGGATAGTGGGTGTGGCTTGTGGGGTAACGGAGTGAGGGTCAATTTGCATATTACTCTTTTATTAGATTAGATAACCCTCAAATTAAGGCTCAGAGTCGTTTGTGGCAAAAATCGTAGTGCTGTTTAATACACAGGGAATTGATTCATTGGAGTTAAGTGATTTGTCCAAAGTTCCAAGATTATTTAATGCCCCAAATCAGAGTAACATGGTGTTTAGAAAAGGAGAAGGGGCAATCACTGGAGCGAATCTGAAGAATGGGAGAAATATGCATTTGGCAATCATATTTTCAAGATGAAATGGGCCTAATGATGGGTGTAGATTCGCATTAGATGAGGGACATGAGGTTCCTGGAGATTACCTAACTTGTCAATGATTGAAAGGTAGTGTCTATTTTTAAAAATTTATCTTTATTCAAATTATTACAGTTGTTTCTCTTTTTTCCCCCATAGCTCCCTTCCTCCCAGTTCCCACCCTACCTTCTGTCCTTTCCCTGCCCCCCTCACTGCCCTAATCCATAGATGTACGATTATTGTCCATTCTCTTCATGCACCCCTAACACCCTTAACCCCCCAAAATTGTCAGTCCACTCCCTTTCTATGACTCTGATTCTATTCTGTTCACCAGTTTATTCTGTTCATCAGATTTTTTATTCACTTGATTCTTAGATTCACTTGTTGATAGATATGTATTTGTTGTTCATAATTTTTTCTTTCCTTTTACTTCTTCCACTTCTCAAAGGATACCTTTCAGCATTTCATATAATACTGCTTGGGTGATGATGAACTCTTTTAGCTTTTTCTTGTCTGTGTAGCTCTTTATCCGACCTTCAATTCTGAATGATAGCTTTGCTGAGTAAAGTAATTTTGGCTGTAGGTTCTTGCTATTCATCACTTTGAATATTTCTTGCCACTCCCTTCTGGCCTGCAAAGTTTCTGTTGCGAAATCAGCTGACAGTCGTATGGGTGCCCCCTTGTAGGTAACCAACTGCTTTTCTCTTGCAGCTTTTAAGATTCTCTCCTTGTCTTTTGCTCTTGGCATTTTAATTATGATATGTCTTGGTGTGGTCCTCCTTCGGTTCCTTTTGTTTGGGGTTCTCTGCATTTCCTGGACTTGGAAGTCTATTTCTTTCACCAGGTGGGGGAAGTTTTCTGTCATTATTTCTTCAAATAGGTTTTCAATATCTTGCTCTTTCTCTTCTTCTGGCACCCCTATAATTCTGATGTTTGTGCGCTTGAAGTTGTCCCAGAGACTCCTTACACTATCTTCATACTTTTTGATCCTTTTTCTTTTTTCTTCTTTT
>PVJC01024269.1:0-25662 GCA_004026665.1 Murina feae
ATATATATATATATATATATATATATATATATATATGGCAGATATATATATATCTGGCTCCAGATAATTCTCCATAGCCTTTGATTTCATTCTTATTTATACTGACAAAATCTAAATGCTAATAAACACCATTTGCTTAGTTTTTTTTACCACAAAAATTCCAACATGTTCCCTATTATGATAAGTACTGTATTTGATAATCTTTTTAATTAGTATTACATTTCAAATGCCTATAAAATGCCCCATTACCTATTTGTCCAATAGTCCCTGACAGTTTAGATAAGTAATTGTTATTATGGATTACCTGGTGACTATCATTAAATAATTAGAGAGACTTAAACATGCATAATGCTAATTAGGGACGTTATCAACTCTGGGCAGTGAAGATAATAGGGAACATGATGGTTTTGTTTTGGAACTGCACTAAAAACCTGGCTACAAGGATATGGATGAATCTTTTGTGACTTCAGTGCTCTTAGGAGGCAAGGAGACATTCTACAATGGAGAATTCGGCACAGCAGAAAATGACTTTGTGAATTGTACCCCCTTCTTTCTGTCACTCTGTTAATAACTGACTGGACTGCCGAAATATTTCTCCCAGACGCATCAGGCGAGCACAAGGGTCAAGTCCAGAGCAACATAAAGCCAGAGAGGGGCCCTTATCTGTCCCCTTGAAGCACACCCCAAATCAGTATCACGATTTCCAGCCTCGCTATCATAGACCTACAGTCTGTTAGGCCTCTCCTCAACATGTTCTCTTAGGCAGTGTTTCTTTTTCTCCCTGAAGAAACTGACTGCCTTATTAAGAAATCATCCAAGATTGCCCCAGATTCTCACAAAAGCCACATGACCCTGACCATTGATTCAAACAGTTCCTGAAATGCTGGAGAACTGTTACAGCATGAAAGCAAGTAGCTTCTCTGAAAGAACATGACATGGTTTGGGAACATTTAATTTTTTAAAAGAAATCTTTCATGATGCCTTCTATCTCTAGAAGTAGGTTTGCTGGGAGTGGTGAAGGAATAAACGAATTGTTTAAATGGCATTTTAGAAACATATGAAACACCATGCAAAATTTTGCATGTATATGTGCATTTTTCTTAGAAGATCTAGAGCTTTCATCAGATTCTGCCCTTGAGCCTTTTGATAAATGTGAGATAGATGCCAGGCACCAAGGAAGAGTTCCATGTAAGAGACTTAGAATGCTCTATGGTTAATACTGGTTTAAAAAATGCTAAAATCCAGTGGTGAAGCAAACATTACTGTATCATAGAGTTCTTTTTCATAATTTTGAGGCAAAGAGCTATGGAGATATCAGGCTCAGCTCAAGGTCATTATTGTCCATCGGGGGCCTGTTGGCTTCCTAGAGACCTCTCTGAGGTCTTGGGAGAATAGAGAGTAGAATTTTTACTTCTCAGCCACACAATGTTCCAGAAATCTCTTGGCCACTTTGACTCATGCAGTCATGACTCATTTTATAGAGCCAACTTTTAGGTAGGTTTCAGGTACATCTTGCTGGAACAGGGTTAGCTCTGAAATGATCTTATCAGTGGTTGATATGTTTGCATTGCCCTTTTTCCTCCTCACCCAATCATAACTGAGGACCCACACTGTATGTTCAGACACTTGAATCTGTCATTTGATTTTATTAAATCTTGCCCATGATCATAGTGGTATCAGGATCTAGAAAATTTCTTGCTTCTTCATAGCAGAGTAAGATAAGCAAATAAGGATTATAAATTTGGCAGATATTTTCTCTTTCAGATGAAATAAAAGCATCATCATGTAGTCTGCCCATTCCCCAACTTGAGTGGCTGGGAAGGTTTGCTCTCTCCTATTCAAGTTGGAAGCTGTTTTCTGGTTCATTCTTTCATTCTCTTACTTTGGCAAACATCTGTGGTATGTCCCTGCACGAATGGGCTGGACTGTGTGCTGTGACAGGAGCAAGGAAGGCTGGTGTCCTACCCATGCCTGGGCTGTGGGAGGAAGAAGGCTTATCATGGGAAGTTACATAACTATATAAGCACTGAATAGCAGTTCAAGGCACCATTAAGGGAGACCTCACAGGCTGCCTATGAGCCCGAGATCCCCCTGCAGGAGATGGGACTTGAACTGAGTCTTGAAGGATGGCAGAGAGGAGGTAAGGAGAATATGTCAAGTGGGGGAATTGGTCTAACCAAAGGGTTGGGGTTGAGGAATGCAGTGCTTGTGCCCATGTGTGTACACATGCATACACATGCATGTGTTTAAAGCAGAGGATAAAACTAGAAAGGCAGACTAGGAATAGATTGTGGGAGGCCTGCAGTTTTAAGAGTACTTAAAGCTTGATCCAGTAGATGACGGCGATCATGAGAGAGGGCACTGGGGGCTCGAAGGAAGAAATCTGGAAAGCACATTTGTAAAGCACCTGTGATGATGTGTCAGGCTCTGTGTTGGTCCTTCACCTACACAAATAATTTAATCTCAAAACGACCTCTCCAGGAAGCATCTCCACTTTTCAGTTATGAAAACTAATTAAAAAATATATTTTAATATGGACATTATGCCCTCTGATGAAAGTAGGAAAATCACCTATGAAATAATCTTGCCCATAATGGGATTTCTATGTGATCAAGTCTAGATACTGCTAATTGTTTACAGGACAGAGTGGAGGGGTTTGTGAAATGATATACAAGGATGTCAACAACAGACTCCAGAATGAATGAAATGGCGGGATTAAAAGGAAAAGTCTATCCAGAGAAAAAAATTTTTAAAAGTATAATGAACCCACTATGTATTTATCACTCAGCTTCAGCAATGATCAGTTGTGGCCAACTTGTTTCATCTTTACCCCTTGCTTTCCACCCATCACTAATTATCTTGAAGGAATCCTAGGCATTATATCACTTTATAAATATTTCAGTGTGTCTTTACAAGACAAAGACTTAAAAAAACATAATCACAATACTACCACCATACTTAAGTAATAATTTTTAAAATATCACCAAATAGTCATTATTCATTTTTTGATTGTGTCATAAATTAAAAACAAATAACTTCTTTTGCCTCAATCAGAAACCAAATGAAGCCTCTATATTGAAATGGGTTCCTATGTCTCTTAAGTCTCTTTTACTAAAAAACTCCCCATTCCCCTCCTCTTTTTCTTGATATTTATTTGGAGGAAACCAGATTTTGTCCTCAGACTCTTCCACATTCTGACTTTGTTGATTTGTCCCCTTGTTCCATGACATGCTCCTGTCCCCTGGTTTCCTGTGAACTGGGGGATTGCTGATGAAAGTGTGTGTTCAGATGACGAGTGTGTTCCTTGGCAAGGATACTTACAGATGGTGGTGTGTATTTTGTGGCGTGTGTTTTCTAACTTAAGCAATTTTATAGTCAGGAAGTGAAGAAGCCCTGGAGTTTCCACTGAGGTCTCTCTGACTCCAAACCTGTACTCTGGCTACCCTTCCCTTTGCCCTCTAAGATCCATCCAGCGGGGAAGAATGAGACGACTTGAAGGGCTGGAGGCTGGGAACAGGGAGGCTAATTCATCACAATGCGCATGTACTAGACAGAGCCCTGGGCAGGAAGATGGCAGGCTGCTGGCATAACGGCCGGCCCGGGAGGCAGTGACGAAGAGTAGGACTGCAGATCCCTGTCTTTCTGAAGGAAGGTGCGAGCCGCAGGATCTTGTAATGTTTTGGTTCCTGCAGTTAAGTTCTAAGGAGTCCCAGGCACCTGGCCAGGCAGAAACTTTTAGGTTTCTGGGATTTCTGAATGCTCTGCTGAGCTCTTGGGGTTAAGGGAGGGATCAGAATTGCCCTGAGGATTAACAGATAATGTTGATGTCTCAAAAAATACTTTCTTTGTTCTGCCCCTTTTCCCAAAACGAACTTGAGATGGAAAATTTTTCCTTTTTAAATTACATACTTACTCTGTTTTCAAGTAACAGCATTACATGTTCATTAGAACACTCACATACGACCTCCATCTCAGTTTCACATACAAATGCTACCCAACGGAGCCTTGGGAGAGGTAGAGGCTGGAGGTCCTGCTGCAGCCAGAGACTGGTCACTGGGTTTCTGCATTTACCTGTAGTTTCCTCAGATGTGGTGCATAGGCCACGACGCAATTAAATGCCCCAAACTGCCACGTGCAGTTTTTGAATGTACACCACCCTACGCCTGACTTGCATGTTAAAGACATCCACTAAACACACAAGTTCATGTATAATCTGTCTATCTGTCATCTGCACTGATCCCAAGTATACCTTATTTTTTAAAATAATTATGTGAAAGGCCAGCTATCACTTGATATGGAACTTAGACTATAATTATCAGACACCGTACTAATAATTAGCAAAACAAAAGCCACCCTGGAAACTGAGTTCACGCAAGCATATTTCTGCCAGCTTGGGTTTTACTACATGAACACATCTGCAATAGTTTTCTCAAACAGAGTCCATTCGCAGATATCTGCTGAGCTCCATCAAAACAAACAAGCCCCTCTCCTAAGAGTTAGCATATAAAACGAGGGTGGACAGAGCAACAATCTTTTCCCCAGGGCTCCCTTTTATCAAACGACCCTGCCCGAAGAATAGGGGCCAGTGTTTTATGTTTCAAGTGTACCATATGGCATGATATGAGTGCACTTTAATGACTTATTAGCATATTCTTCCAACCAGGCCTTCCGAGTTAAACCAGCTTGACAAAATCTGAATTTTAAAATATTTGCACGAAACCTCCTGGAATAAACAGGGCTGGGTGATTTGTTTGCTTTGCTAGTAGATGAAAGAGAAGCTCATTGAACCTTCATGACAAACATCAGATTGGCTACCTCCTCTCCAGCCCTTAGGAGCGGAAGATTTCGGAATGTCGGCAGCGTTATTTGGACGGGTTTTTCTCCCCTGGACAAAGATCCCCCCCCTCCCCCCACTCTGCCTTGATTCTGTGCTTTAAAGAATGCCCCCCCTGTCTTCGGTGACCTTGATCTTCCCTTTGTGGAGTGCGATGCTCTGGCTGAGGTCTCCTTGCCTGCCTGCCTGCCTCATTAAAAAGCCGTTTGGCATTTGGGGGAGGAGCAGGCACCAGGTCAGGATGTGGGGCTTCTCGCTGTGGCTTGGATGGGGAGGGATGTGAACCTAAGAGAAGTCATGTCTCTGTTGTGACTGCTTGAATGGTCTCTGAAAATGGGGTATGTGAGGAGGAAGGTGGACAGAAAGAAGCTGTCCACGCTACCTAGACAAAGGCAGCTGGCTTCTCTGTGTGTTACCCTACACGCTGTAGCATTTTTCTTTTCAGATTTGTCTGAGTGTAAATGTCTCCTTTTCTCTTTTCCCCAAGTTAGTCCTCGGTACATTCTGTGGAATAGGATGCTGTTCGTGGAGGCTGCCAGTGATCACATATGATGAAGGCGACAATCTTTGGTGACCCCACATTAAGGTTACCTTGTCCTCTCTAGTGCAATAATAACATGGGTTTGCAAATACTGATTTCACTCTAGGAAACCTTTCTACTTCATGGCAGACGCTCCCACAAACCGCTTCTCCCTAATTATTTTCTAGTAAGAGGCAGCCATGTGACACGGTTATGGCCAATGAGAGGTAAGTGGAAGTCTGTTGGATACAGTTTCTGGGAAAGCTTTTGCTTTCCTGGTAAAAAGAGACAAACTTAGCCGGCCTGTGCCTTGCCTTTACTTCTACCTTCTGGTGTGGAATGTAGATGAAATGACTCGAGGTGTGCAGCTGTCTTGCAATCATAGGGTGTCCAGCAAGAATAGAAGCCAACACATTAAATATATGAAACCGATAAACTGATTAGGAAACGGGATCCAGAGTGGCTCAGCAACTTACTTAGGATCAAACAAATAAGTCCTCTTACTTCAAGGATTGTGTTCTTTATATTTTGTTAATAAGTTAAAAGGCAATACTCTTACTAAATGCCAGACCCCAACTAATCTTTTAACATGTATTATTTTATTGAACCTTTATAAAAACCTGGTGAAATGCTGTGAACGGAATTGTGTCCTCCCAAATTTATATGTTGTAGCCCTAATCCTCTGTGTGACCGTATTGGGAGATGGGACCTTTAGGAGGTAACTAAGATTAAATGATACCAGCCAGTATGGCTCACTGGCTGAGCATCGACCCATGCACCAAGAGGTTGCTGGTTACATTCCCAGTTAGGGCTTGACCTCTAGTTGGGGGCATGCAGAAGGCAGCTGATGGATGTTTCTCTCTCCCCCCCTTCCTTCCTTTCTCTCTAAAATCAATTCAAAATAAATACAATCAATAAAAAACATATTAAAAGTTATTCTAAAAAAAGATGAAATGAAGTGGTAAAAGTGGGGCTTGTGTCTATTAGGATTAGTGTCATTATAAGAAGAAATACCAGAGAATCTCTCTCTCTCTCTCTCTCTCTCTCTCTCTCTCTCTGTCTCTCTATCTCTCTTTCTCTCTCTCCCTCCCCCTCATACACACACACACACACACACACACACACACACACTGTCTGCCATGTGAGCACACCGAGATTAAAAGGCCATCAACAAGCCAGGAAGAAAGGTCTCACAAGAAACCATTGGACTTTACAGCTCCCAAAACTGTGAAAAATAAATTTCTGCCATTCAAGCCACTCAGTCTGTGATATTTCTTTAATAGCAGCCAGAGCACACTGAAGTAAGTAGGTACTATTATTATGCCCATTTTGCAGATGAGAAAACTGAAGATCAGAAAGATTAAGTATCTTTATGGTCACAAAGGCAGTAAATGGCATTTTTTCTTCCTTCAAGAGATGGTATCCCTGTGGCCAGTATGTGGTCAGTTTTATTGATGAGCTTATACTTCACTTTCTAAAGATAAAACAAGAATTTACCTTTAGAAATTTGTTCTTATCTCTCCATTGAGAGCAAAATAGGCTATTTTGTGTGAGAGAAAGCACTTTGTAAACAGAATATGCCACGTAGATTCAAAGTCATTCTTTTTAAGAATCAGTTATGTATTATGCTAAGCGAAATAAGCCAGTCAGAGAAAGATAAATATCACATGATCTCACTCATAATGTAGAATCTAATGAACCAAATAAACAAAATGAACAAAAATAGACCCAGAGACACAGAAGCATGGACAGACTGTTGAACCTCAGCAGGAAAGCAGGGGAGGCTGGGTGGGAAGAGATCAACCAATGAACTTGTATGGATACATGCATGACCCGTGGACACAGATAGTGGGGTGGTGAAGGCCTTGGGGGATGGGGGACGGGAGACGGGAGCGGGCTGGAAGAGGTTAATGGGGGGGAAAGGAGGACCTACGTAATACTTTCAACAATAAAGATCTTTTAAAAATATAATAAAAAAGGAGAATCAGTTGTGTTTCTCGCCTTCATGCTGCTTGCCTTTAATTCCTACTTGTAAGTTTCCTAAAGATCTCAATGAGAGTGATTTAAGAACAAACCAGGTCAGTTACGCTCTTTTATCCCCAAATAGAACTGGATCTTCTCCAAGATGCAGAGGGCTTTCTTTCCGGTCAGGTCCCCCTGTATCTCCCTCTTCATGTTCTAACCAAGGCCCAGCTCGGTTGGCACGTCAGAGGGAAGGGAGCTGATCTCAGAAATCCGACCCTGACCAGCCACATCTCCAGCCACGTGTCCAGACTGCGCTTTTCTGGAACCCTCCCCTCTACAGTCACCCTACTAGAGCCTCCCTTGCTGCGTGTCATCATCTCCTTAGCCTTATTTTCTATGGTCGCAAACTCAAGGGACGGCAATGCCGGCAAATCTCTGAAGCTTAACCTGCCTAAGGAACCCGCGTCTGCCACGGACAGAAGCCTGTACTATTTACGGCACCGAGAAGTGAGAAAATGTCCCCCGCCATGGGTATCAGGTAACTCACACAGCTCTGCCAAAGTTTGGTTGTGAAACACGAAGCCTCTGAAACCCGTTGGTGTTAAGTGCGCACCAAATATTCAATCCAGACATGTCGTGCTTGAACTATTCTGGGGCTCATAAACCTTTCATCAGAATCAGAGGTGAAATATTTGGCCTTATTTGTAAGTCCCATATTTCTAAAGACCTTGGGGGCTCATTTAGTATTCCCTGCAGAAAGGTCACGAGGTTGGTGTGCAGGGGTCCTGGTTGCATGGAACTGATGACTTCAAGCAGGAGATACTTTCATGATTTTCCAAGAGCCAGGATCTGGCTCCTCCTGCACGTGGCTCACTCTGCCCCATTCTTGCTCCCTAACCACCCCTCCCCCCGCTACAAAAAAAAAAACAAAAACCCTAAACACAAACACTGTTGTATAGGGCTGCTCACAGCCCTTACATTTTATGACCAAAACACTGGAACCTTTATTTAATATCGGGGAAGGAGCCCACTCCTTTTTAGGCAAGCTGTATTAGAAAAGGCTTTGCAAATGGTTTTATTGGTGGAGGGGAGGTGACGTAATTTCATGAAACCTGGAACCCAAGTGCTGGAGGGGTCCTTAGAGACCATCCAGTCCACGGTTAGTTTTCCAGATCAGTGGCGGGAGGTCCAGACAGGTGAGGGGACCAGCTCAAGAGCTCCATGCTTAAAGTACTAGCTCCTGGACCTCATGGCCTCAGTTTCCTCACAGAGAAGGGGTAGGGGTTTCTCTTCCAAGGGCCATTTGAATATTTATAACATATTTTGAGGGCCATACAAAATTATCAACTTAAAAATCAGCCTGCTGCCCTAACTGGTTTGGCTCAGTGGATGGAGTGTCGGCCTGTGGACTGAAGGGTCCCAGGTTTGGTTCTGGTCAAGGGCATGTACCTTGGTTGCGGGCACATCCCCAGGAGGAGGTGTGCAGGAGGCAGCTGATCGATGTTTCTCTCATCGATGTTTCTAACTCTCTATCCCTCTTCCTTCCTCTCTGTAAAAGAATCAATAAAATATATTTTTAAAAAATTAGCCTGCTATATTTGGTCAAATACTTAATTAACTCACCCCTAATATCCTTGGCAAGGCCAGACCAAATGATTTCGTGGGCCTCATATAGCCCACAGGCCAGATGTTCCCCACCCCCATCATAGAGGTTCGGAGGAATGAGCTAATTCACCCAAAATAATTAGCGCAGTGCCTGGCACAGAGTAAATATTAGCCACAGATATTACTGCTACTGCTATTCTTTCCCAGATCACTCATTTCTAAGTTTCACTTTCCCTAGCACCTAGCTCTCCACTTATGTCACCAGCAGGACACTTAAATCTTGGCCTCAGGGGTTGTCTTATAATAGGACTAGGGGCTCAGTGCATGAAATTCATGCACTGGGGGGTGGGGAGGAGGTTCCTCAGACCAGCCTGACCCCTTTCATATTTTGGGAGCCCTCAGGGGGTGTCCTACTGAAGGCTTAGGCCCACTCCCTGCTCCCCTTGGGGAGCAGGCCTAAACCACAGTCTGGCCTCCCTTTGTGGGAGGCGACCAGGCTAATTAGAAGAAGCCACCGGCCCCATCACCCTGCTGCTGCAGCCACTGCCAGTCACCGCAGCCACCAAGGTGTTTTCATCAACACGGACTCCAGTCCCTTCACCATGAAGAAATGACAACTTTCTTTAGGCATTTTTAAGGTGTGTCTTTCATAGGATATGACATTTCTTTCTTTCTTTTTTTTTTTTTTTTATCCTCACCTGAGGATATGTTTCCATTGATTTTTAGAGAATGTGGAAGAGAAGGGAAAAACAGAGAGAAACATCAAAGTGAGAGGAACACTTTGAGTGGTTGCCTCCTGCATATGCCCTGACCTGGGTCCCAGCCAGGGAGGAGCCTGCAACCTAGATACATGCCCTTGGTCAGAATTGAACCCAGACCCTGCAGTCGGCAGGCTGAGGCATTATGCACTGAGCCAAACTGGCTAGGGCAGGATATGACATTTCTTAGCCCTCCAGCAGTGGACCTTCATTTTTTTTCTCTAGGAGTGTGGTGGAGAAAACCTAGATCACCTTTAGGGATTCTTATTACCCAAGTTACTAAGAATATTACCAGTGACATACAGGGAGCTTAGCCAATGAGTGTTAAGAAAAGGTCTTTCCTTTGTAGTTCACTCTGATCACCAGCTCCACTCCTGCCCAAGCCTGTAACCTCTGGCCAAGGATGCAGGCCTGGGCAGGGGACCCCCAGACCCCTGCTTTGCCAGCTCCACCAGTGCCCAGACCCCTGTGATTTCAGGCTCCACCCCTGCCCCTCTGATCACTGGCTCTGCAGAACCCAGGCCCCAGTGATCTCTGGCCTTTCCCCTGCCCAGGCCTAAGGCCTCTGGCCCAGGCCTTATGCCTGGGTAGGGCACCCTCATCATACCCCTCTGATCACCGGCTCCACCCCTGCCCCCTCTGATCACCGGCTCTGCCCTTGTCCATGCCTGAGGCCTCTGGTGAAGGTCTCTGGCCTGGGCAGGGGACCCCAATCTCCTCTGATTGCCTGTTCTGCTCCTCGGGCCCTCCGCCTCTCCCGCTACCTGCCTGACAAACAGGCCTGACCACTTCAGTGGCAGGGCTGAGCGGGACTGGGCTTTGCCATCTTGTGGCTATGGGAGCGGCCATCTTTGTCACATAGTGATGCCTAATTTGCATATTACTCTTTTATTAGATAGGATGCTGCAATGTAGTCTTGGAGATTGTAATTATCATACTTTCTGAAATATTCAAAGCTTCCAGAGGTGCAGAAACCTCATGAACTAAATATCACAGTAGACCACTCCCAGATTCCCACTATCTCATAAGCTAAGAACTGAATTTTTACAACAGAGGAGAAAACTGTTTCCCTCATAAATAAGCTGCGTAAAGTCACTGGAAAGCTGTTTTGATGCTTTCCCGAAGAGTGGCTCATTTCTTGCTTGGTGATTTGTTAGAGGTGTTTGGACAAGCTGGGCCCATTATCTGCAAGTATTACCTTTTCAGTTGCTGACTTTGCTGCCTGCTGCCTGGAGTGTCCTTTCCCTATGCAGCCTTCCTCAAAGGTGGTGGCACTAAATCAGGCCTCTGGGGGAGTGTGAGCTTTCTCTCCGGGAAGGTCACCTCCAAACATACCTGCCCTCTGGGACCCTCCTTAGAAACTGTGCTGTCACTCTCTTCTCCAGAAAGGAGGTGAGCAGGAAGGAGCCCATGGCTTGGCCCACGGCTGGTGGACAATAGCTAGCTTTTCTTGAGCACCTACTTTGTGCCAGGCTTTAAGGATTATACATTTATATTCTCCTCAGACCTACAAAACAATCTTATGAAGTACTCTTGCTAGTTTCATTTTGCACAGGGAGAAATGGAGGCCCTGAGATTAAGTAACTCTCCTAAAGTGACACAGTGCCGACACAAGCTGGTATGTGACTCCCAGAGCTGTGCCCTACACTGCACAGTCTCACCCAATCCCATCTGCTTCTGGGCAAATCAACCAGGACTTCACTCAAAGCAGGGGTCAGATGTATTAACTTTCTCTCCTGTCCAGCCTCACAGATCCCAGCTGAGATTGTACTATAAGAGAATTTAGAGATACACCCTACTCCCTCCCCCCTCCCTATAGTCTATTCCCTCCCTGCTCCCCTCTCCCACCTTAGGTAGCTACTGTCATGGGAGGCCTGGGCTGTATTTTTCCCTTAACCGCTTCTGTGCTTTAACTACAAATGGGTATATTTCTATATAATATATAGGGTCATTTTGGATGCTTGTGTGTTTTATGATACATATATGGTGTACTCATTAGTTTGTTCTACAGCTTTAAAATTAATATATGATTCTGAGTTTATTCACATTGGTATATGTAAATCTAGTTCATTCATTTACCTGCTATGTAATATTCCAATGTATAATTAAACTCTAGGTTATTTTTAATTTCTGCTATTGATAAATAAGACTGCTATGAACATTTGTTCATATCTCCTTGGAGAATTTCTTTAGGTGAGAGTGGAAGGACTAAGTCTGTAAGGTACACTCACTTTTATTTTATTTTTAATATATTTTATTGATTTTTAATAGAGAGGAAGGAGAGGGATAGAGAGTTAGAAACATCGATGAGAGAGAAACATCGATCAGCTGCCTCCTGCACACTCCCCACTAGGGATGTGCCCGCAACCAAGGTACATGCTCTTGACCAGAATTGAACCTGGGACCCTTGAGTCCACAGGCCGATGCTCTATCCACTGAGCCAAACCGGTTAGGGCAGGTACACTCACTGTTAATACTGCTACCTGGAGATGCCCACAGTGAGTATCCATCCCTTTCCAGCCAGGCCTTTCTAGTTAAAGCCAAATAATTACTCAGATAATTCAGACAGGAAGTTCTTCCCAGGTAATTGTTGTAAAAGCAAATATTGGTCATGACAATGAGCTAGGAAATTACTGAGAAGTTGGTTGCCTTGCTGGCATACCAAGAACACACAAAAAAAATTTGATCTTAATATCTGATATTGAATTTTTACTATTGCCAGGTCTTGCATTCACCATAAATTACACATTTTATTCAATCAGCATTTCTAAGAGGTTGATATTACCCCCATCTTATAGCCATAGCAAATGGGGTTCAGGGCAGGTAAATCACTGGTCTAAGGTCTCAAAACTGGTAAGAATTAGTGGAGCCAGAACCCAAACCCCGTTGAGGGCACACCAAAGTCTGTTTTCCAACGACTGCCAAAATGGCTCCACACACATACAATTCAGTTTATTTGGTGCTTATAAGAGGATATATGTTTAAGTATCAGAAATGTATCAATTTACATATTAATTTTTATAACCATACCAGTTGCTAAATATTTTAATATCATTCTAGCTTCTAATTTTATTACTCACTGCCCCTCTAAACCTGACTGATACTCTATTTAAACCAAACCAGTCACTCTTACCTACATACACCTTGTGTTTTCCTGCCTACTGCTAGATATACTTTAGCTCTAGAAATGCTGAGGGAAGTCCTCATGTCACCAGTTCTGCTTTATAATAGCTCAGTTCAACAAGCATTTATAGAGCAATGACTTGGTAGCAACTAAAGAGAAAACAGTAACGAGGAGACTGGCGATGATGGGAAATCCTGGGACGTGGCTGTGTCTCAAGTTCCTACTCATTGGCTTAATCAACAGACTTGAGGGGCTTCCTTCTTCACTGTAGGAACTCTGTAGGACACTCTGGTGCCTCTTTCTCCTTGAGAAGGAAAGAAAACCACCTCCTGCTCCACTTTTTAAGTTTGCTTCCATCTTCCCTATTTCTCTTCCAGCTCCTGAACCTGAGGCATCATTCTCAATTTATAAGGTAATGTTCTCCTTTTGAACTTCTCTCCATCCTTAACTAAGAAGGCGGCCATTTCTGCAGTCTTCGTGGAGCTATGTTCTGTGACAGAAGTGGTGCCGGGGGAGTGGAGGAAGGAAGGCAGGAACTAACGCTGCTCTGCAGGATAAGTGGATCGTCAGCACTGTTACAAGCAGTAACCTTGTTAAGAGGACGCTCGTAAGGGTTTGGAGTTCATCGTTAGAAGCAGTATTTGCCATGGAAAGCTGTGTGAGTGTGTGAGTCAACTGTAGCTTGCTGAATCGTCTTAAGAAGATAGAGGCAGGACAGCTTGTTTCTCTTAGAGCCTCACCAGCCTCTTTGTTATCTGAAGGCACTTGGCATCCTCCCTCCTCAGAGCCTTTGCTCAAGCTCAACATTTCTTCACAGTGGCATTCATGACATTCCTGGTTGGATAATCCTTCATTGTGAGGCGCTGTCCTCTTCACTGTAGCATGTTTAGAAGTATTCCTTGGCGCTACCCACTGGATGCCAGTAGCATCCCCACACCCAGTCCTGGCAATCGAATATG
The DNA here is from genome assembly GCA_004026665.1 of Murina feae. Classification (NCBI taxonomy): domain Eukaryota; kingdom Metazoa; phylum Chordata; class Mammalia; order Chiroptera; family Vespertilionidae; genus Murina; species Murina feae. The sequence continues at coordinate 13,766 of PVJC01024269.1, forward strand.
TCCCCGGACATTGACAAATGTCCCCTGAGAATCACTGCTATAGCTGTCCTGCCTGCCTGGCACACTCTTTCCCCAAAGATCCCTATTTCTATCTCCTCGCCTCCTTCAAATCTCAATGCAGCTCGTACTCCATGAGGCTACTCTGACCACATTATTGAATTATGCAAATTGTCCAGCTCTTAACTCCCTTACCCTTATCTACTTATTAATTTTAATGACCATCTAATGCACCACACAATGTACTTATTTTTATGTGTTTATATTTGTTTGCTCTCACGATCTCCTTGAGCAATTTTGTTTCTTGATACTTTCTAAACTGAGAGAGCAGTTCATCACATGTCAAAAAAATTAAATAAAAATATATATGCAAAGACACATAGTGAAAATCTACTTCTCATTCCTGTCCTCTGTGCTCCCAGTTTTTTTTTTTAATCCTCAAAGTAAGGAGTCTGTTTTTTCTAGTTAGTGTTATATCCTCTAGAGTTTCTCTATGCAAAAATCAAGCAAGTAGGAGTATATGTTTCTTATCCAAGCTTTCATATTTTATTTTTTACAAAAAGTTGGCACATGTGGACACCTGTTCAGCACCCTCTCTTTTTTAATTTAATTAACCTTACATGCATTTTGATAATAGTTTCTTTGTCTAGGAATTTCCTTGTCTCAGATTTTTGCTTTCCTGTTTAAACATTCTCTATGTCATTAAAACTTGGAAATCCATGGTCTAATAAATACTGCCCCAACCTGGCTGTCCTTTAACAGAGAAAAATACTTGATTTGCCCTTTAAACTGGGATCCAGATTTCAGCCAGACCCCAGTCGGGTGTCAGCCAGTCACAGGCCTGCCTGTCCTGTTTCCTGCATGAGAGTGATTCATTGACTCAAGTCCATATGTTACTTGATTATTTTGGATTATGTGACAAGCTCCCCCCCCCTTTTGATATGAATTAAATTGGTTCCCCCTAGGACAGGGGCAAGCTTTGGTACTTCCTGGAGAGCAGCCAGACTGAGCGAGGACACAGACAGTGTTGATCTGGACCTGTGGCCAAGAACACCCGAGGGCCTCCGGGGCATTTCCAGCAGCCACTGTAGGAAGGGCCCCGGCACAAGGAACTCCTCACACAGCTTCGACTGCACTGGCGGTGATGTAGCCGTGCGTTCGTTTAGAGCTGGCAACTCTGGATTTCCGTGTAGGAGAAGGGCTCCCTCTGCCCGGTTCATACATATGATGGGCCTCGGCAACCCTGAAAGGCAGAAACTGGGAGGCCCAGCGAGATATCCCGTTGCCTTAGGAGCCTAAATGTTCAAAAGGCCCCGGAAGAAAAATCTGGCCTGGTGCCCATGGTGTGACTCTGTGGTGGGCACTTCACCCTGTGGAAGCGGGGGAGTGCTGTGTTGAAATTAGGCACTCAGCGATTATCACTTTAGAGGTCTTAAAACACTTAGGTCTCAACTTACCAGGCCTCAATGCGTGACATTTCACGTTAGCCAAAACGACTGTATTTTTTAAAGACCTAAAAGATAAAATACATACCAACCTTTGAAATTGTAAACAAAGAATTAGAGTGACAGATCACTGGTTGAAAGAAGCTATTATCTTGGATGTACATACAAAGGATTCTCTTCTCATTTGGGAGGGGACATGGTCAGGTCACGATAATTAAACAACGTTTTTCTCTCCTTAATTCCAGAAAGGTTAACAAGAAGTTGCAGCAGGCACAGGGAACAGCTGGAACATGCATCTTTCAAATGGGAAAAACTCGTGTCCTTAATCATGGATGAACCCGTGAAGAAGTACTTTAGAAAAGACTGAACTCATCCATCCTTTTATAGAAAATGCAATCTAATCAGTCCTCCGAGGAAAGCAGAGGGGAAGGATTAGGAAGAACAGTCTGTGTTTATTTTTGTCTGGGATCTATGGAAATGTAGGTTTATGATTTGACTTGGTCTCTTGCAGTTACAATGGATGATATATATGTAACAGCACTCGTTGCCAGCCCAGGGCCTCAGTGGTAAGCAGTGCCCCAGCTGTGGTCAGTGTCCCTGCTGCCTCCTACTGTCCCACTGTCACTGACTCCCATGACAAAGTTATGGTTTCCTGGGAAGAGAGTTATCCATTAGGTTAGGTCTTCTTTATTTTTTAATATATTTACTAATACAGTTTATTTCAAGCTTGGAAACAATATTTCTTTTTTGCAGTTTTATCTCAGATCTTTGGTAGTGTGTTTTGGGAGGTAGAAATCTACGTATTCCTCTTTTTTTTTTTTTAAACAGCTTTATGAGCTATATACCATATAGTTCACCAATTGAAAGTATACAGTCCAATGGTTTTTAGTATATTCATAGAATTGTGCAACCATCACCAAAACGTAATTGTAGAACATGCTCATCACTCCACAGAGAAATTCCATGCAGTGAGCAGAGTTACTCCCCATTTCCCCACTTGCCCAAGGCTGGGCGACCATAATCTACTTTCTGTAGTTATAGATCTGCCAATTTGCCATTTCACATAGATGAAATCATTAGTGTGTGGTCTTTTGTGGCGCTTCTTCCCCTTGGCATAATGTTTTCCAGGGCCATCTACGTTGTAGCAGGTGTTTGATTAGTGAGTAATAACCCATTAGATAGACACACATTTTATTTACCCATTCATCAGTTGATGGGATTGGGGATGTTTCTACTTTTTGACTATTGTGGATAATGTTGCAGTGATCGTTCATGTACAAGTTCTTGTGTGGATGTGTGTTTTCATTTCTTTTGGGTACATACCTGGGAGTGGAATTGCTGGGTCATATTTATGTTTAACATTTTGAGGAACTGTCAGACTATTCTGTTTTTTACATAAAGTGATGACTGCAGGCAGGGGTCTCTGACAGGATTTAGGTAAACAGCACGTCTGTGAAATAGTGGGGGTCACAGTTATATTTGCATCTAGCAGAAAAGCCCTCTTGGGTAACTGGAAAATGTTCTTTTACAATCTAAAGGTTTCTTCCTTTAGTCTGTTTTCCCTTTCTTCCTCCCTACCTCCATTCTCAACTGTTTTATTGTCTCATCAATGTCTATTGAGCCAGGTAACTAATATTGAGGGATTACAAGAAAAGGAAAACCAGATAAACAGTTATGAGAGCACCGTCGGAGACAGAAATGCACATTGGGTCATATTGACCTAGGCCTCACCATGTATTCTCTAGGTGAATACAGTACTGGAAATATTAGAGGAGGAGGAGAAAGAGGGGAAATGGGAGGAGGAGGAGGAGGAGGAGGAGGAGGAGGAGGAGGAGGAGGAGGAGGAGGAGGAGGAGGAGGAGGAGGAGGAGGAGGAGGAGGAGGGGGAGGAAGAGGAGGAGGAGAAATACTGCTCTCCCAACAGTGGTTTTACATAAGTATGAACATATGTTTCACATGCTGTTAAGATACAGTATTGCACTGATCTAGTCTTAGTCATTTGCTATCTGGTCTGTACCCTGTCTTATCCTTGAATTCCAGTTTACCATGGCTGACCCATCTAACCATAAGGCTAAAATCCTGATACGAGAAACCATAACTCCTGCTCAACTTGTCAAAGGCTGAATTCACTAGGGTCCCATCTTTGCAGGGTGGGATCGGGGAAACACCCAAACACTTTAATGTATTATCGTGAGCCGAAGATCCCGAGCCATTGATCTGCTTTACTCCAACTCTCCTCACTACCCTGTGGCATGAAGAAAGCAAAAGTCTGATAAATTAAACCCCAACTTTCAAGGCTTTGAAAAGGTCTGTGGAAAGATTTTTCTTTCCTATTTTAATGCTTCATAACCTTGATTATAATAGTAAATAATGCTTACTTCATGTCTAATGGGGCTAACATCATGTATGATAGCACTATATTGGAAGAGCCATAAAAATAGAACAAGAAATCATTACCAAGAATGCAAAGCAAATTTGAATAATCAGCGAAGTTTAAAATGAAATATTCCTAGTTGGTCTCACATACTACTTGCCTACTGATACTGTAGCATGTGACAGAATTGAACCTAGAGCTGTTGAAGGCACAGCAGTGGAGAGTCACTTTTTCCTCCTGGTAAGGCTCAGCATGACTCCTTTGCCTATACCTGGGCACGTGTGCAACTCAGGAAATTCTTGCTTCCCAGCATGCAATGGGCACCTACTCTTCTTGTCTGCCCAGCACCCACTTTCCTCTTTTCTGATAACCTGATTCCCTTTTGAGATTGAGGATCCCACTTTCCTCTATTGTGTGCTATTTGGTGGAACTGCCCTGCCATCCCTGGTTAAGCAATGGTCACATGACACAAGCATAGCCAATCAGATGTTCCCTCTGGGAAATCTGAATCTTGAGTGGAGCCTAGGAGACAAAGGTGGCATTTATTGATTCCTTCCAACAGAGGTGCCCTGAGAAGACTGTCCTTACAGCCTGGAGATACTCCAGTCCTTGTCCTTCAGCCTTTCCAGATTTTTCCATTAAATCCCTTTACCCTCTTGTTAATGTTGTCAATTCACTGTAGTTGCTTGCAATGAAAACCCAACTTGATACAGGGCTACCCCGTTCCTGAGGCTCCTGGTGCGGCAGTGTGAGTGCAGAATATTACATGTTTGTGTAGTTAATGATACACATTACTGTGTTGCTTTCCAAATGAGGGGTACCAGTTTATCATGCAACCAGCAGTACACAAGAGTGCCAATTTAGCCACGCCTTTACCAGTGTCAGATGTAATTATTTAATATCAAAATTGTTTTATTTACACATTTAATTATACCATAAATTCTGGGATTATATTTAGTATAACTTAAATTTCTGATATTCTTTTAAAAAATGTATTTTATTGATTTTTTACAGAGAGGAAGGGAGAGGGATAGAGAGTTAGAAACATTGATGAGAGAGAAACATCGATCAGCTGCTCCTGCACACTCCCTACTAAGGATGTGCCCACAACCAAGGAACATGCCCTTGACCAGAATCGAACCTGGGACCCTTGAGTCCACAGGCTGACACTCTAGCCACTGAGCCAAATCAGTTAGGGCAAAATTTTGATATTCTTAAGAGCCTACAGAGCAGCAGGGGAAAATACAAAATATCTTATTATGCTCAGAATTCTAAAGAATGTTTTTACATAGGCTGAGTGAAAAGTTGTGGAGAAGAATTCCCTGGTTGATTCCTGAGGAATACCATTGCCACTTAATAGATCTCTCTATCCTCTCCTCTTCAAAACCTCATGTCAAATCTATATTGTTTCATTCTAAGGCATTGTTTCAAAAGGAGTTTGTAAGATGCAAATTTTGACGCCTCTATGGGACAGCTATGTGTTTAGAATAGCGACTGACCCACCCTCAACATCAGGGGAAAATGAAAATCTTTGCTAATTAGGTACCTTAGTAATAAGGAAATACGATTTGTATTATGCAATCAAATATGAGCATTCTTTCATTATAGGCTGCAATTCTTCTTTGTTATGGGAAAGCAAGAGCTAATTTTATTTTCAGATCAATAGTTGATGTGCTGAGTTAATAGATGTGAAATGTGAATACAGCATAAAATAGCAAGTTAGCCTGCTTGAGTTTGGGCACTTCTTTCTAGTCTGCCCACATGGCTGTGGCCATGAATCACAGAACCTGCAGCTCTGGAGTTTTCTGGATTACACAGTCCTTCTTGGTTTGAGACAGGCCTCCTGAAAAATCACAATGGGACTCTGAATAAATGCTTTCATCTCTTAGGCCTGTCTCATAAAATTGGTGTGGTTTTGAAATGTGTTTTCTCAAGCGGTGTAATGCCTATTTGCTTTCTGCTGGGCGGGCTGAGCCAATAATGATTGCAATCAATAAGAAATGCTTTCATCAGTAGAGTTTTATGATAGTGGCTTTAAGGGTCTCCTGACATGAGATGAACTCAGTTAAGTTTTATTGGTAATTTACCAGATATACTTCACGAAATATACTCAGAGGAGTCCAGAATTCATTTTCATCTGCAACCACTGAAAACCTCCAAATATTATAACAGACTGAAACCCATTTCCACCTGGCCAAGACCTGAAGGTGCTAGCCTACATAGCCAGCAACCAAATGTCTAAATCTCAGTTCTTAGCAGGACATTGGCGAGACATGTTTTCAATCCCAGCTTTATTCCTCTCCTCTACCTGTCTCTTCTCCAACCCCCACACTCACTCACTCCCATTTGCATACCTTAAGAAAATAAAAATAATTTCATAAATTCTTTCTTTCTGCTCATCTATATTTTTAACACTAATATTATTATTTTACCCTCATTCAAGGATATGTTTTTATTGATTTTAGAGAAAGAGGAAGGGAGAGAGAGATGGAGAGGGAAGGAAGGAGGGAGGGTGAGAAAGGGGAAGAGGGAGAGTGCTGGAGACCAGTCATTGTCACTCAGTAGAGAAATGTGCCTGAAGGCTGGTCGACCTTAATTCCCCTGAATAGTGGGGGAGCTATTCACCCATCCTTTAGAAGGAGACTTTGATAGTTAAAGCAGCCCTCCACCTCTGTTACTGATATGTAAATTCTTGTTGCCTCTTTGTTGTTGGAGTTTCATGCCCTTAGGATAAGGATGTGGTTGTTTTCCCCTTTGCCTTAATAAAAGCTTTAAGCAAGACCTGTGTGGTGGGCAATCTTACCCACTAGTGGAAAGATGCCACGCCTGGTCTCCATTATTCTAAATTAATTTTCTTCTAGTCTCTCTCTCTTCATTTTGCGTGCGGCCTCCTCCAGAACTCAAACCTGAATGGGAACCCTGAACCACGCAGGACATGTAAGGGGCACCCGCAGGAGAGGGAGAGGGAGAGGAAGAGTGGGGGCGGGGGGAGAGAGAAAGAGAGGAGAAACTTTGACTGGATGCCTCCCGAACCTGCCCTGACTGGGTACTGAATCTGAAACCTAGGTATGTGCTCTGACCAGGAATTGAACCTGCAACATTTTGGTGTATGGGATGATGCTCCAGCCAACTGAGCCACCTGGCTATGGCTCAACACTATTATTATTTTTAAAATATATTTTTATTGATTTCAGAGAGGAAGGGAGAGGAACAGAGAGATAGAAACACCAATGATGAGAGAGAATCATCAACGGACTGCCTCCTGCATGTACCCCACTTGGAATGGAGCCCACAACCCAAGCATGTGTCCTATCCAGGAATCAAACTGTGACCTCCTGGTTCATAGGTCAATGCTCAACCTATGCAGGCCAGGCAACACTATTATTATTATTATTTTTAATTTTTATTGATTTTTTTTACAGAGAGGAAGGAGAGGGATAGAGAGTTACAAACATCGATGAGAGAGAAACATTGATCAGCTGCCTCCTGCACACCTCCTACTGGGGAGGTGCCTGCAACCAAGGTACATGCCCTTGACCAGAATCGAACCTGGGACCTTTCAGTCTGCAGGCAGATGCTCTATCCACTGAGCCAAACCGGTTAGGGCAACACTATTATTTTTATGAGAAAGAAGTTATCTTTAAAAATTCAGAACTATATACTCTAAAATATTAATAGCTTTTTTCCCCCCTGGCTGGTAGGATTGTGAGTAATTTAAAATCTCCCCCCCCCCCATTTTTGTACAATGAAAACCATGCTATTTTTGTAATTGAGACAAAATAATTTCACAATTAAAGTTACTAAAATTAACTCCACCACTCAGAAATAGTGCCAATATTTTGGTGTATATACTGTTTAAGTCTTCTTTCTTATGTATAGAGTTTCAAAAATATAGTTACAGTCATACTGTACTGTAATCTTGTTTTAAAACTTACCCTCATATGTTAAGCATCCTTCTACATCCCTAATATTTTTTCCATAAAATCATTTTAAATGACTGTCTAGTAATCCATCATACAACTATAACATAGTTTATTTAAACTATTCACTGTTGTTGGGTAACTATGTTTCATATTATCCCAGTATTAAAAATTATAATGACTAGGAGAACCAAGATGGTAGCATGAGGTATATACCTAAATGCGCAGCCTCCCACAAGTACATTATAAAAATACAACTATAAAGATAAATGGCCATCCTCCAGAACCAAGGGAGGGGAAGCTTTACAACTAGAAGGCAAGAGAAGAAGTGCATTGAGACTGAGTAGAAGTTCCCGGCACCAAAACTGAGAGGTATGGACGCGCGTGAAACAGAGGCGGCACGGGTGAAAGGGGGTGGTGGCAGCACCTGGGTCTGCAGCTTGGAAGGAGATTATAAACTCTGGGTTCACACTGAATGTGATGTGGGCTATCGGGCAACGGGGCAAAAGACGAGTGGCGTTCTAGCAGAGCTGTTCGCAGCGATCACTGACGCAGAGGCTCGGGGACTCAGGGGGCGCAGACACCAGGGTGTGGAGATGCCAAAATCTGGAGAAGCCGCGGAGTCAGCGAAGGGGTAGCCATCGTGGGTTGCTCTGCCCCGGTGATTCTGAGACCCCGCCCCACTCAATTTACAACCCTGCCTAAGCTGTGCGCCTGCCAACCTGCAGTATAACCTAAGGGACTGCAGCTGGGACAGAACTCCAAAAGTTCCAAACCCCAAACAACGAGGAGAAAGGCCTGGAGGTCATTTCCTCCCAGTGATACCTCCCAGTGATAACTACAACAAGACTATGCACCCAGCCTTCAAAGGCATACAATAAGAGTGCCCACCCCAGGTGACTGGGGAGGTTGAATCACTGGGCCCTATAGGACACCTGGCACAGAAAGGCACTCTATCAACACAGGGAAGCAGCCAAAATGTGGAGACAAAGAAACAGATCACAAATGACAGAAATGGAGGAAAGCAAATTACTGGATATAGAGTTCAGAACTACGGTTTTAAGGTTTTTCAAGAATTTTCTAGAATCTGCCAATAAACTTAGTAATATTATACAGAGATCCAATAGCAGACTAGAAGTTTGCAATAATCAAGTCAAAGATTTAAAGTATGAAAAAGCAAAAAGCATCCAACTGGAAAAGAAAAAAAGAAAAAAGAATCCAGAAGTCTGAAGATAGTGTAAGGAGCATCTGGGACAACTTTAATTGTACCAACATCAGAATTATAGGGGTACCAGAAGAAGAGAGAGAACAAGAGATTGAAAACCTACTTGAAGAAAAAATAATGACAGAAAACTTTCCCTACCTGGTGAAAGAAATAGACTTACAAGTCCAGGAAGCACAGAGAATCCCAAACAAAAGGAATCCAAGGAGGACCACACCAAGACACATCATAATTAAAATGCCAAGGGCAAAAGACAAAGAGAGAATAATAAAAGCAGCAAGAGAAAAACAGTTAGTTACCTACCAGGGAGTACCCATACGACTGTCAGCTGATTTCTCAACAGAAACCAAGCAGGCCAGAAGGGAGTGGGAAGAAATATTCAAAGTGATGAATACCAAGAACCTACAACCAAGATTACTCTACCCAGCAAAGCTATCATGTAAAATTGATGGTCAGATAAAGAGCTTCACAGACAAGAAAAAGCTAAAGGAGTACATCACTACCAACCCAGGATTATTTGAAATGCTGAAGGGCATTCTTTAAGAAGAGGAAGAAGAAGAAAAAGGTAAAACTAAAAAATATGAACAACAAAGTGACAACAAATACATATCTATCAACAAGTGAATATAACAAGTCAATAGAAATATCTGATGAACAGAATAAACTGGTGAATTGAATATAAGTAAGGGCATAGAAAGGGAATGGACTGACAATTCTCAGGGGGGAGGGGGTGTGAGGGGTATGGGAAGAGACTGGACAAAAATCTTACATCTATGGATGAAGACAGTGGTGGGGGTAAGGGCACGGGGTCAGGGGGAGGAATCAGGTGGAGGGGAGCTATGAGGGTTAATAAAAAGGAACATCTGTAATAATCTGAACAATAAAGATTTAATTAAAAAAAAAGAAAAAAAAGAAAATTAAAAAAAAATTATAATGACTAGTTCCTTTGAGGGAATTCCTAGAAGCAGAACTGTTTGATCATTTCTTTTTTTGCAGGTCAATTTTTAAGGCTTTGTATTCATACTGGAGACATAAAGCATGGGGTTCTGCTGGTAGAGTCACCACAGTGGGAACTTGAAAGAAGTGAGAACCTGAGAGGGAACAGGAGGAAAGGAGTATGATTACTGAGACCATGAGCCTGGGTTGGGTAATGAGTGTGAAAACTACATGAAAGTAAATATGGATAAAGCCATGGTAGAGTAGGATGAAGCAAAGAGTTACTGTGGATGCCTGAATCCACCATCCAAAATCCAGAATTCATTCTTGGCTTTGACTCTTTTGTTTCTACTATATCACCTGAGTTCCTAGCCCCACCCTCAGTCTCACTGCTGGTTTCAGGTTTGTTTCACCTTTGCTTTGGGCTACCATTGTAATCTGTTCAGGTTGAATACTGTGCATTCCAGGGGACACCTCTCATTGTAGTTTGTGATGTGTGCTGTGCACAGCTTGCACAACTTTTTGTAGTGGCCTTGCTCCTGCCAACCTCTTTATTGAGGTCTTACCTTTTTGTGACTCAGAAGAGCCTTTGATTCTCAATCTTTTGTCCAGATCCTAGACTGACTTTTCACATAAACCCCAAATACTACTCCCATTCATTTGAGAGGGTTGGTGCTATTAAGAGTGCAATAGAGGAAATGTATGCTCTGGTTGGAAATTTGGGCAAAGCAGTTCATTCAAACTCAAAGTAGGTTTTCTTTTTGTCTATGACGTTTTTTTTCATTTGTCTTGGGAACAAGCTAGAGTCAGAGCATTAAATAAAACTGATCTTAACTGATCTTAACTGATCCAACTACCTGGTGTGCAATCTAGCCACCTAAATACTAAAACTTTATGTTGATCCATAATATTTTCTCCTTAGAATAAAAACATCTGAGTATAATAATAAAGCTGCAGGGACTCACTGGAGAGTGAAGTTATCACCTGTCTGGACGAGAGGAGACATTTAGAAGCACTCTACTCTTTGTAGCCCTCTCTATTATAAAAGTTTCATGATAAATTCATCTCCAGCTAATGTCTTGGGTGATTTAAATATATGGCAACAGAGTCTCCAGTGGTCAATTGAGGGATAATGACTTGAAGAACAACCAAAGTGAATAGAAAATCCTCTTAGTTCAATCTCTTTTTTTCTTTTTGAAGCAATGGACACATTCGTCACAATGAAAAGGAATAGCTTAAGAGGGAAAGGAGGCAGGGAGGCAAAGAGAAAAGACAGAGTAGACTTTTGTGCTTACATAGTCCAAACAAATACCAAACAGAATGCTAAAAATCTTCTATGACATGCAGCACAGGTCATGGTAATGTCCAACTGGAACATTTATAGCACATCACAGTACTGGTTATAAACGAAGATGTTTGACATAAAGAAATGTTTAGATGTATATTGTAAGATGGATGATAACAGGAGATTGATGTCTAAAATCTGCCTTCTCCCCCACCCGCCCCCATACACACACACACATTTACTCACAACTGTTATGATTTTCCATCTCTCTATGTTTTGAAAAGCATCAAAAGCCTCAAGGTTAGAAACCTTCCTTCCCTTTATTCTCAGATTTTCCTTTTTCTCTCTGTGCGCACAGTCGCCAGTTATAATCAACTTCAGAACTCCTTTCCCTTGAAAACATGTTTACAATGATGGGACTTTTTTTCATTTGTAAAATCTTATCTGTAAGTAACATTAAACTCTCATCTTTGTTATATATTTAGAAGTACTTGACCATAGGTGTCCTCAAGAAAAATAAAGTAGAAGTCTGAATGTTTGAATAATGAGTATTTTATACTAGTTTTAAGCCAAGAAGAGTAACAGATTTATGAAAAACATATTTAAGTTCTATTAGACCTTATATTCTTTGAGGAGAGAGAGAGAGAGAGAGAGAGAGAGAGAGAGAGAGAGAGAGAGAGAGAGAGAGAGAGAGAGAAAGAAGAAGAAGAAGAAGAAG
>PVJC01024270.1:0-25675 GCA_004026665.1 Murina feae
TTGTTACTGGTCATAAAGTAACTTAAAATGACTACTGGGGCCACATTTAACTAAAGAGTCTCCCAAGAACATCTCTCTGCCCAGTCTTCCAACCCCTCCCTCCCTATACCAGAGTAGCTTCCTATAGCAAATCCATTTCACAGTAAATTGAAATCTTGACTTGCTGTCGAAAAAGGTAAGCTGATTTATTAACAGGAGAGATAAGAATAGGAAATTGCTGATGGACAGTGTTCTAAACATATGAGCTTCCTGTACATACCCACGGTAATGAATGAGTCATATAAATAATTGAGGGCTTCGGAGTTAAGAGGGGTTGCCCTCATGAATAGATACAGAAAATGTGGTATACATACCACATTTTATATGGAATTTTATATGAATTATCTTATATGGAATATTATCCAACCTTAAAAAAGGAGGAAATTTATTTTGGTGGGAGATTTATATTTTTTTATCTGCATCCTAAAGAGTATGGGAAGGATCCCACTGAATGCGTGCTTACTCTTTTTCACTCTCAAGAAGCGTATTTTCAGGACAACACTATAGAATGTGGGTCCTGTATCCAATAACTACAGAAAAAGAGTAGATAATATTTGGGATAATAAAAGCATTAATATCCTGCATATATAAAAAGACGCTCCTATATATCAGATATACTGATGTTCTTATCTTATTAGTTTTATGTCTGTAGCAAGTTGTTTTCCCTACTGCTGTTTATAGGTCAATTTATAAATCATAAAATGTACTACCTTCTACATATGATGTTTAATATCAGTGTAATTCCCATAATCCACTCATAATTTCCACTAAAAATTGAGTCTTTTTTTTTCCATTGAGGTCCCATACAGGATACTCTGGGTTTTCAGTTATTGGGCATATAAAAGCAAGAGATCCAGATTCCTGATTCAGACTGTCACTATTTAATGCCAAATTATGAGCTGAAAGAAATATTCACTCAACTAATTCTTATCACCATTTACACAAAAGTTGAAGAGAAAAAAATGGATACATGGAGATGATTTAGTTGGCAGCAATCAATGTCACTGGACATTCTATAGTCGTGGTTTGAAATTAGATGAATAAAAGTGTAATTATTTAATAACTTTGGAATCCATTCATCCTTTGGAAATGTATTGCATTCCTGATTGAGAGCAGCATGGCTGAAGCTATTTGTTTCTAAAAGCATCCTATTTAGGATTAGAAAAAATAAACACCTTTTATCATCAAGTGCAAGGTCAAGTCTTATAGGTGGATACTTCTCTATGAATTCTCTTTATAAGATTGAAGATATTTCAGCAGTGCATTTATATTTCATCTATCTGGGCCCCAATTATAAACTCAAAGTACCTGGAGACTTGACTGAAGAGGAGCAGCCACAAGAGAAGCATGGGCTACTCCTGTACCCAACCAGCCTGCAGCCTTGCACCTGGCACTGATTATTCTTGTGACTGATATATTTTATAAAGTAAACTTTATATAAAGTAAAATGTAAAGCCTCTATAAGAGGCAGGTTATTGAAATATATCAGTATTTCACTACTTGACTATCCATAAGAATAACTTGGGGGTTCTTTGAAAAGTAACAATGCCCAAGGCCTCACCCCAGACTAAATAAATCAGAAGATCCAGGGATAGGGTCCCTGATATCATTATTTTTAAATGTTCCCCTTGTAATTTTAGCATGCAGCCAAAGCTGAGAACCACTGTTTTAAATGTTACCCAGAAGGCTTATTATGGGAATAGGTCACTTATGATCTAATTCTTAAAAGGCCGTCTGAGGAAACCAACATTTAAAGGTGCTTAGTAGAGGACATACAAAAAAGCAGTAATTTTTTTCAAGGCCTGTGTTTTAAAGTTATCCAAGTTTCCAGTTAAAAACAGTTCCTTTTAAAATCTTAGGGGTGACTTTCCTTTGACCTCTTAAGTTGCATACTTCTTATATAACTATCTATAGAATTTTATAACCAGATACCCTAAAAAAATGGATTTCTCTTCCATTGTTTTCACACTGATAGTTATTTAATTAACATAATATTGGGTATCCACCTCAGTTTTTCATGACTTTTCAGCTGTCCTTAAATGGTGGTCTAGGCTCCCAGTTTCAAGGAAATAAACAAATAAATAAATGCCTTAATTAATTAATTAATACAAAACAAGACATAACAAAAACCAAAGTAAATGTGATTGAGAGAGATTTCTCTCCAACTCCCATTCCATTCCTTCTTCTGAATTAGCCTGCCCCTTTGAATCTAAACTGATTTCCTGGCTCCAAAAATAAATAAGCTCTAAGAAAAAGGCACTCTGTATATGGCAGTAATGACTTGGTTACACGAACAAAGCCGCATGTGCCCTATAAAACCACAGTAGATACCAGTGTGGTTTTCCCTGACCAATTAACACTATCCTATTTGAAGGTGTTCTTAGAAAGATTTAGTGTATGTAACAAGATGAGGGAACACACAGTAACAAAAAAAAGAGTTTTTAGTGGTAAAGACTTCTAAATTGAGTCTTAAAAGGTAAGCGGTCCTCGGGTGGAGCAGAATGAGAGTGTAGTTTCAGCTGGGCATTGGGAGTGTTTATTCTAGGTCACTGGAATCAAAACAGAGATGAGAAATAAAATGGCATGTTCAAACTACAAGCGTGGCTGGAAAATAACATGCGAGAGAGATGAGGGAGGTCCAGTGAGAAAAGGGTGGAGAGTCTGTCAGGGAGCAGATGCAGATGAATGTAAAGGAGATCAAAGAAATAGGAAGACCACTCAGGAAGCTACTGCAAAGATCCAACTAGAAGTTGGCAAGAGCTGAACTTAGGGCAGGGGCATTAAGAATGGAAAGAGATTAATGATTTAGTGATATCAAGTACATACTACAGACTGGATTTAGTGATGGAAAGGACTGACTGAAAGAAGAAAGAATCTAGTTCCTAGTATTTCTTCCAAGTTTCTAGCTTAGGAGCCTGAAAAGAGGAGAAGAGCTTTGCACCATGTTGCTAACTTCCAGTGTCAGGAATATTGCAAAGTGAAAAGTTTAAGGTTGTATTGCCAGATAAAATACAGGACCCTGAGATAAACTTGAATTTCGGGTAAGTAATGGGTACTTTTTAGTAAGCAATAATATGTGAGACATACTTGAATGAAAGGTTAAAGTAGAAGGGGTTTGTAGTTAATAAAAATGCAAAGGAGATTTAAAAAAGTGTGACTTTCCATAGAGTGTTCAGCTCAGTGGCCAGAGTGTTGGCCTATGGACCAAAGGGTCCCGGGTTCAATTCTGGTCAAGGGCACATACCTTGGTTGCAAGCTATTCCAAGGCCCCAGCCCTGGTCAGGAGGCAACCAGTCAATGTGTTTCTCTCACATCAATGTTTCTCTCTGTCTTTCCCTCTCTCTTCTACTCTCCCTAAAAATAAATGAAAAAAATATCCTCAGGTGATGATTCACAAAAAAATAAAAATTAAAAAAAATACTAATAAAAAAGGGGTGACTAGCCTACAACTGAGAGATAATCTTTTGCAAGGACCAGAAACAATAAATAGTCAAAAAAGTTCTTGCTCTTGAGCACTTATAGTGATATCTTTACATACTGTCCCATATATATGTTAGAATTTTTTCATTTCAGTTTGATACTGGGTAATTTACTGCATGTTGCCATAGTGAAATATTCAACTTGGGCTTAAGAAACATTACTGTGGAATTGAGGAAAAAATAAAAGCTTACTGACAACACATTTATGTACCAATTTGTTTTTCAAGATATTTTGGTCATATTTGGACCTAGAAAATAATGATTTCCTAAACATGTACTCAATGGAGTTGATGTTCTTTAGTATCCATCTAATTCTGAAAATGTTAATGTTCATGGTTCATTTGATTTTCTTCACATTAAAATGGCATTTGCCTTCATAGCAATTCTGACTTAAGTATCAACTAGGGAAATGAAATTTTATAAAGGCAAGTGGAAGTCACTATGCTGACAAGAAAGACTTTTTTGTTACAATATGTTCAGTTTTTCGAAAAAAATAACACATAGATAATATCTCCAAGTGAAAATAGACACTTTTCTTCCATGTATTTACAGCAGTGATTGCAGAGTAGATTGGATGATAGATTATTTTTATCAAGTTAAAACACAAAGATTTATGACCCTGTAATCCCACTATTAGTACTATATCCCAAGAAACCAGAAACAGCAATCAGAAAGGATATATGCACCCCTATGTTCACAGTAGCACAATTTACCATAGCTAAATTTGGAAACAGCCGAAACGCCCATCAGCAGATTAATGGATTAGAAAACTGGTACCTCTACACAATGGAATATTATGCTGCTGTAAAAAAGAAGGAATTCTTACCATTTGCAACAGCATGGATGGAACTGGAGAGCATTATGATAACTGAAATAAGACAGTCAATGAAAGATAAATATCACATGATCTCATTCATTTATGGATAATAAAGAACATTATGAACTGATGAACAAAAATAGATACAGCAGCAGAGTAGCATCAAACAGACTGTCAAACTACCATGGGAAGGCTGAGGAGGCTGGGAGGGGTAAGAGACCAAAGAAAGGATTTGTATACATGCATATAAACATAGCCAATGGACCCAAGATACTGGGGGGGTAGAGGAGATCGGGAGAAAGTCAATGGGGAAAAAAAAGGACACATATGTACTACTCTTTCTAACACTTTAAGCAATAAAATAAAATTTACAAATAAAACAAAACAAAACAAAAAAACCCACATAGATGCAAAGGAGAATGAGAAATGAACAAAAACTATTGATTCACATCTATAAGGTCAATAGAAGCCATCTAATCTAATAAGAGAGAAACATGCAAATTGACCATACCTCCGCTAAGCCCCAAGCCATGCCCACCTGCCAATCAGAGCGACTATATGCAAATTAACCCAACCAAGCCAGCAGCCATGAAGCTGAAGCAAGCAGGAGGGTTGGTAGCCCCGGCAATGGAGGAAGCCAAGCTTCCTGCCTGCCCAGGCTGGCTGTGGACTCCACTTAAGGCAATAAAGTTTCAACTATAGAAGATAAATAAATCCCAGATACTTGCTTCCAGCCAGCCTCTCTGGGAGCTTGGGTTGCTGGGGACCATGGCCAGCCTGTAAATAGCCATCAGCCTCTTACCCAGGCTGGCCACACCATCATGGGGTGAGAGTTCCCATTGGAAGGGCTTGGCCAGCCAGCAAACAGACATCAGCTCCTCACCCAGACTGGCCAGGCACCCCAGCAGGGACACCCATCCTGAAGGGGCTGTGGCCAGCCTGCAAACAGTCATCAGCCCCTCACCCAGGCTGGCCAGGCACCCCAGCAGGGACCCCTACCTTGAAGGGCCGCAGCCAGCCTGCAGACAGCCATCAGCCACTCACCCAGGCTAGCCAGGCACCCCAGCAGGACCCCCCCTTAAGGTGGTATTGCCAGCCTAAAAATGGCCCTCAGTGCCTCTTCCAGATTGCCACACACTCCAATGGGTACCCCCACCCTGAAGGTGGTGTGGCCAGGCTGAAAACATCTCTCTGCTCCTCACCCAGGCTGGCCAGGCACTCCAGTGGGGACCCCCACCATGAAGGGGTTGTGACCAGTCTGAAAACAGCCCTCAGCCCCTCACCAGGCTGGCCAGGCAACCCAGCACAATCCCCACCCTGATCCGGGACACCCTTCAGGGCAAACCAGCCGGCCCCCACCCATGTACCAGACCTCTATCCTATATAATAAAAGGGTAATATGAAAATTGACCCTAACAGCAGAAGGACTGGGAATGACTGGTCACTATGACACACACTGACCACCAGGGGGCAGACACTCAATGCAGGAGCTGCCTTCTGGTGGTCAGTACTTCCACAGGGGGAGCTCTGCTCAGTTACAAGCCAAGCTGACAGCTGCTAGTACAGTGGTGGTGGTTGGAGCCTCTCCCGCCTCCTCAGCAGCACTAAGGATGTCCGACTGCAGCTTAGGCCTGCTTCCTGCTGGCAAGTGGACATCCCCTGAGGGCTCCCAGGATGCCAGAGGGATGTCTGACTGGCAGCTTAGGCCCATTCCCCTGGTGGGGGGTGGTCTAAGCCAGCAGGTGGACATCCTTTGAGCGGTCCCAGACTGCAAGAGGGCACGGGCCGGGCTGAGGGATCCCCCCGAGTGCACAAATTTTTGTGCACCGGGCCTCTAGTCCTATATAATAAAAGGGTATTATGCGAATGGACTGTATGGCAGAATGACCAGTCACTATGATGCCCATTGAACACCAGGAGGCAGACGTTCAATGCAGGAGCTTCCCCCTGGTGGTAAGTATGTTCCCACAGGGGGTGAGCCACTCAGCCACAAGCCAGGCTGATGGCTGTCAAGTGCAGTGGTGGTGGCGGGAGCCTCTCCCACCTCCATGGCAGTGCTAAGGATGTCTGACTGTGGCTATAGCCCACTCTCCCTGGGCCAAAGCCATCAGTCATACATCCCCTAAGGGCTCCCAGACTGCTAAAGGGCACAAGCCGGGCTGAGGGTTCTCCTCACCCAGAGTGAACAAATGTTATGTTGCGGGACTCTAGCACAATATAAGAATGGCCCTTAGAATTGATCAATTTCTATGTAACCTGAGTTGCTTAGAAGAGCTATATAGGAATGAGGTTCTGGAGTTGGATCTTAGAGAATGGGTAAGATTTACATATGTCATGTAGAGAGCAAGAAGGACATTTTAAGAGGAAAGCAGCTTGGGATGATGCACACAGGCAGGACCTCACCATAATTTCTGTAGATAATATTCAGATTGCTAACCTACTTGAACAAGATAACTGTGTTAGAGAATCAGAGGGAGCCAGTTTCAATAAAAGTATGATAACAGAGTATATTAAAAATTATACAGAGTAGTCCTTACAAAATGGAACTAAAGAAACAGTATTTTCTTGAAGTGATTCTGGCAGTATGATATGGATGAAAGATTACAAGCAAGATATAACAGAGAGAAAAGGGGACTAGCTAGGATGAAACAGCTACATTACACAATTATGATAGACAGAAGATCCATGCCTTCCTGGAATAGTTACTGAATTATCATGGCCTTCTTATGTGAGGATGACTAAAAAGAAAAAATACATAAAAACCCTTTAGCCTAACTTTTACAATTACATTAATTGAACATGACTTAATAGCATGGATTACTACACTGTCATTACCCCAAAGTAAAGTTTCTACCAGCACCGAAAAGACTAAGACAAATGTGGACAAATAGCTGGAGCTTTAAATGATTCCTTGAAGTCATCAAATATCTATTGTAGGATTCTCAAGGTTTCTCAGATATGGTGGTATGACATTATATACTAGAGGCCTAGTGCAAAAAATTCATGCACTGGGGGGAAGGGGTCCCTCAGCCTGACCTGCATCCTCTTGCAGTCCGGGACCCTGCAGGGGATGTCTGCCTGCCAGCATAGGCCTGATCCCCAGCAGTCAGACATCCCTCTCACAGTCTGGGGCTATCACAGCCTAGGGCTCTGGCAGTCTAGGACCCCTCGTTCCTTACCACCTGCCTATAGCTGAGGCAGGAGAGGTTCCCACCACCACCGCTGCACTCACTAGCCATGATCCTGGCTTCTGGCTAAGCAGCGCTCCCACTGTGGGAGTGCATTGACCACTGAGGGGCAGCTCCTGTGCTGAGTGTTTGCCCCTTGGTGGTCATTGCACATCATAGTGACTGATCATTCAGCTGGTCATTCCCCTGTTCAGTTGATTTGTATATTAGGCTGCTTTTATTATATATAATTGAAATAATTAAGGTATCTTTGACCTTGCAATATGTTAGTGATGATCTTTGGAAAAGTACAAATTGCATTTTAACAGATTTTTCCTTTCCTATAGCATCAAAGAATGCTTTTTTGCAAAGTGTATCCTTTTTTTATGGACATCTAAGGTAGCTGTATACAACCAATGCCACCTACACCTCTATCTCCCAATGTTTTCTACAAAACAAACAAAAACAGAAAGAACAAGAAGGAAAAAATAGACCTAAAAAAAGGAAGCAAAAAGGAAAGAGATGAAATAGCAGTAGGGCCTATGGTGAATATAAAGCCACTGTGAGGAAAAGTAAATCCATTACCTGTCTGAAAATAATAAACTAACAAACAAAACCCAGTATTTGAATATAGCTAAAAGGAAGAGGACTTTTAAAGCACATGCAATCTGAGGAAGCAGTCTTCAAACCTCATAGTTTTCAGGAGAGAAATGTGGTTAAAAGATGGGAAGAATATCCTATGACAATCAGTTGGTGAAGTGAAAAAGAAACAAAAGAGAACATTTTGGAGACCCATGAATCACATGAATTAGAACTTCTCCCACCAACCAAAACAAGTAAACCAATCCACTACAGTATCTGGACTTTGTTATATTGACTTAAGAGTGTGACACTAATCTAGGAATCCTGTAAAACACACAATACCAAAAAAAAAGAAATAAAAAGAACAATAATATCAACTAGACCATACATAATTTTGCAAAACATTAAAAATCTAGTACATATCAACAGAGGTAATATCAATTCATGAAAAAAATAATGTGAGCTAATACTCCAAACTGAATTAAATAAGCTGAAATGAACATTTGGTGATATTTTAAAAACAATTTGAATCAGAAATCCAAAAGCTAAACCTATAAACGAACAAAACACAGGGAGAAATAAAAAGGGTTGACTGAATTAATTTTAAGAATGAAAGAAAAAAGACAAAGTTATTTTAGAAATGAAGAATAAATTACAAGTTGCCCAAGTGAGAACAGATCTTAGTAAATTTAATAGGAGACACTTAAGAATATCAAGGGGCAGGAAAACAACCAATAGAATGAAAATGAGTAACAGAAACCCTATCTAATAAAAGAGTAACATGCAAATTAACCATCATTCCAGGACAAAGATGGCAGTGCCCATAGTGGTTGGGCAGAACGCTGGCAGCGTCACCCAGCAATGTGAGCCCAGCAAGCATTGCCTCAGCAACCTGTGAGCAGATATCGCTGTTTTGGAGTAGGCAAGCACCAACAACAGGCAGCCCACAGAAGGGTCTGCTCGTGGTTTACTGTGGCCATGGGGTGGGGGGCGAGATCTGGGAAGCAGGCAAGGCCAGCAGGCCACGAGGCAGCACACAGGCAGGGTTTGTCTGCTTCCTGGTCGCTGGGCGACATCGGGGAGCAGGCAAGGCTGCCCGGCCACGAGGCAGCACACAGGCAGGGTTTGCCTGCTTCCTGGTGGCTGAAGCAAGATTGGGGAACAAGAAAGCAAGGCGGGCAGGCAGCACCCAGCCCTGGCCACAGCTCAAGGGAGAGAACAACATGCAGGCGAGGTCAGAAGCCTGAGAGATCAACACAGAGGGGTGTCTGCTCCAAGCCTCCATGATTAGCCTGGGGGCAGACCCCCAGCAGATAGACACACACACACAGGGTGACTGCTCCGAGCCTCTGCTCTGAGCCTCAGATGTGCCTGGGGGCGGGCCCCCAGTGGGGACACACTCACACACACAGACACACACAGACACACACACACAGTGCCTGCCAGACTGGGGCCATCTGTCGGACATCCACTGAGGGGTCCTGGACTGTGATGGGGGCAGGCTGGGCTGAGGGACCCCAACCTTCCCCACTCCCCGTGCACAACTTTCTTGCACCGGGCCCCTAGTAAAAGATAATTAGGAATGACATATTACTGCTATCCTTATGAAAAGATAAGAGAGCAAAACTATTACTTAAAATTATAATCCAATAAAAACTTTCCTGAAATGAGAAAATACTTATATCTACCTACACATTGAAAATGAAAATTAGTTCCAAGTTTTAGTCTATTTTGACTATTAAATTTCAAAGATAAAGATAAAATCTTCAAAGCCTCTAGGCAAATATATCAAGTAACATATAGAGGTAAAGAAATTGGACTGGTATCAGACATTTTATAACAATATATAAAGCAAGGCAAAAATGAAGCACCTTTAAAAAACACTCAACAAAATAACTTATGAATAAAAGTATGAAAAGCAACAAAGCTGCTTTTAAGCATTAAGACTATTTAAGAAACACTCATACAGTTTTTGTTTTTTGTGTTTTTTTTATATGTATACATTAGGGAATTATGTATCCATGAGTCTTTTCTGAGGAATCAACTAGAACAAATGTTGGCAAATTATGCCTATGGACCATATCCAGCCTGGTTCATTTTTGTATGGAGACTGAGCTAAGAATTTTCTTAACATTTGGAATGGCTAAAAGAAAATTAAAAATATGTATCATTTTGTGACCTGTGAAAATTATAAGCAATGCAAATTTCAGTGTATGCCAATAAAGTTTATGAGGAAACAGCTACACTCATTTGTTTACTGTTTATAGATTTTTTGTGCTAGAACAGCAAAGCTGAGTAATTTTGACAGAGGACCATATGGCCTGCAAAGCCTAATATACTTACTATCTGGCCTGTCAGAGAAAAAGTTTGCCAACTCCTGTACTAGAATATAAGCTTCTTTCAACCAAGAGAAATCTGGAAAACTTCATCAAAACGACTGATGGTAAAGCACTGTGGTAGGTATGTAGGTAGGTAAGTGGATGGATGCCTGATGATGCAGATGTAAAAAACAAAACAAATTTTGGAGGAATGAGAGTGAAAGACTCATGTATAAAGTTATACATTTTTAAAAATATATTTTATTGAATTTTTACAGAGAGGAAGGGAGAGGGATAGAGAGTTAGAAACATCAATGAGAGAGAAACATCAATTCAGCTGCCTCCTGCACACCACCTACTGGAGATGTGCCCGCAACCAAGGTTCATGCCCTTGACCAGAATTGAACCTGGGACCTTTCAGTCCACAAGCTGATGCTCTATCTACTGAGCAAAACTGGTTAGGGCTAAAGTTATACATTTTGACAAAGTAAAAACAATGCAACCAATAAATGGGAGAAAGGAAAGTAAAGAAGAAAATATAATAGACAATAGTTAGAAGTTTTGATACTAATATAAAATGATAACTGGCATCAATAGATTAAATAAGAAAACAAGAGACTACATATTTATGCAGAGGGCCTATTTAAGTTATATGCAGATTTTCAACTGGTGGGGAGGGGACTGACACCCGTAACCCCTTCATTGTTCAAGGATCTACTGCATGTGTGTTTTAAAAGGTAAAAATACCATTACAATAAAAATGCAAACTTTCTTAAATACCCAAAAATATATGTGTGGGTTTAATTAATTATAGAGAAACAGCAAATATAAAATACATATAAATATTTTAAAATGTGACAAAATTGAGAATAAACAAATAATTCATAATGTTAAATAGAAAAAGGTTTTACATGATTAGTAAAAAAAAAAATATTCAATTTCAGTCAGAGAGAAAAAGCCAGCTCTCTTGTATACAAGAGACACAAATCAGTGATTGAAAAGGCTAATCTAAAGGGAGAAGGAAATACCAGACAAATGGGAAAATAGAAATAGGAAGAATGGAAATAAAAACAGAAAAAGAGCAGGATATTCTGGTATCAGCAAAGTAAAATCCAATTCCCAAAACAAAAAGACATAACAAAAGGACAATTTTTAAAAGCCACAATGCAGAATGATGATATAGCATTTAAGAATCCTATATAATAAAGAGGGAACATGCAAATTGACCATCACTCTGTCACAAAAATGGCTGCACCCACAGTGGAGGCAGAGTTTCCATAACACAAGATGGCTGCACCCACAGCAGAGGCCAAGTTCTCATAACAAGCCTTAATGAGCAATCAGCAGTGACCTGAGGCTGGGCCCCCTCACCTCACCCCCCATGACGCTTGACAGGGGACCTCGGGCTGCACCACCTGCCCAGCAGGGCTTGATTGGGGAGCTTAGGCTGTGCCCTGCACCCCAGCACCAGACTAGGGGACCTCAGGCCATGCCCCCCACCTGGTAGGGCTTGACAGGGGACCTCAATGTGCACCCTCTGTCCCGTTGCTGGCTGGGTGACCTCAGGCCGTGCCCCCACCCCAGTGCCAGGGGACCTGAGGCTGCACTCCCTTCCCAGCAGGGCTTGATGGGGGCCTGAGGCTGTGCCCCACCTCCTGGTGGGGCTTGACAGGGGACCTCAGTCTGTGCTCCCCATCCGGCAGGGCTTGATGGGGGACCTCAAGTTGTGCAAACCGCCCTGGTGCTGAGTCAGGGGACCTCAGTTTGCTCCCTCCACCCCGGGTTAGGGGAACTCAGGCCATGCCCCCTGCCCAGTGGGGCTTGATGGGATACCTCAGCTTTCACCCCCCCACCCAGAACCAGGCTAGGGGACCTGAAGCTGCACTCCTTTCATGGCAGGGCTTGACAAGGGTGCAATTAGCCGGGTCTGGATCTAGCCCAA
Organism: Murina feae; assembly: GCA_004026665.1. NCBI lineage: Eukaryota > Metazoa > Chordata > Mammalia > Chiroptera > Vespertilionidae > Murina > Murina feae. The sequence goes on from PVJC01024270.1 coordinate 12,345, forward strand.
TGGGGGTAGGGCCAGCCAGGTCTGGGTCTCGCATGATTTTGTGGCACATGTGGCTGGGTAGGGACTTAACTCTGAGTCTCATCGTGCACCCCAGACACTGACAGGAGGAAGATTTTCATATACATTTTACTAATTTTCTTTCATGTCTGACACTTCTATTATAAAGAAATAGCAAATAGCAATATTAAAATATTTCTTCTAATTAATCCCCTTTTAATGTGCATGAATTTCATGCACTGGGCCAATAGTCTATAATAATAAAAGGGTAATATGCTAATTAGACTGTATATCCTTCAGGACAACATTCCAGACATCCTCCCAGACGAAGCCAGGGCCAGAAGAAAGCCCAGGTCCTGGGTGCCTGTGGGCGGCCAGAGGGAAGGCAGCCCAGGTCTTAGGGGCCTGCAGGCAGCTGGAGGGAAGCAAGCCTGGGTCCTGGGTGCTATAGGGAAGCCAGTGCCAGCAGCTGGGGGAAGGAAGGCCTACTCTTACATGAATTCCATGCATTCAGCCATTAGTATCTATGATAATAAAAGTGTTCTATGCAAATTTACCCAACAACTGAAAAGCAGAACAATCATCTGGATGACCTTCTGATGACCATGCTATGACACCCACTGGTGCCAGGCCAGCCAAGGCAGGTGAGATCTGATTGGTTGGAGGTCCGGCCATCACCCCATGATCACTCTGCAGAGGAAGACCCAGGCCACAGGCCAGCAGGGTGATCAATGGGGGGGTTCCACAATTGCCCCAAAGAGGGAGGTCCAGGCCACCAACCTGCCAGCTGCGGCAGGTGAGTGGGGATTCCCTCTGCAGGGGTGATCCATTGTGGGGCTCTCAGACTGTGAGAGGGTGCAGGCCAGGCTGAGGGATGCCCCCCTATGCACGAAAATGTGTACCAGGCCTCTAGTTGCCAAATAATAAATAACCTTTACAAAATAAAAACTACAGAAATTCAAAGAGACAGAAAATACAGTAAGAGCAGGAGACTTCAATACTCCACCCTCAGTACAAGATACCATTTTGATTTAAAAAAAACTAGTAAGGAGACTTAAACAACCTAATCAAGGTAGAACTTATGAATATATGAAAAATTGTAAAGTTTGATAATAGAGAATGTTCTTTCTTTTAAAAGCCCCTGGAATATTCACTAAAATTGATCATATATTAATTTATAAGAAAACATCAATAAATTTCCCAAAATAGAAAATTTACAAACAACACTCTCTAATCACAAAGCAGATAAACTAGAAATTACTAATAAAAATGTATTCATTTTTTTCCATGCAAAGAAAATTAATATTTGCAATCCTCCCACCATTTAGCCATTATAACAAACAAATAATCACAGGCACCTACCATGTACCAGGGATAGGGATTCAGAGATAATCATCTATGGTCCTTGCCCTCAAAACAAATCTAGCAGGAGGACAAGAAAGAGAAACAATTATTAAACAATACAATGAGGCTTACAATAGCAGGTATTAACTGCGGTGTTTCTTGTTCTTCACTATGCCATGGTACTATGGAGATATAATCTCTATAAGAATATCCTGCCCTAACTGGTTTGGCTCAGTGGATAGAGTGTTAGCCTGCGGACTGAAGGATCCCAGGTTCGATTCCAGTCAAGGGCATGTGCATTGGTTGTGGCCACATCCCCAGTAAGGAGTGTGCAGGAGACAGCTGATCGATGTTTCCCTCTCATCCGTGTTTCTAACTATCTATCCCTCTCCCTTCTTCTCTGTAAAAAATAAATAAAATATATTTTAAAAAAGAATGTCTCTATTTTTAGGAAATACACAGTTTATTATTTAGCAGAAACATTCCATGATTCTCAATTGATTCAGAAGGATTGAGAGTAGATGATGAAGAAAATGGAGTAAAATGTGAACTACAAAATGAAATCTGGGTAAAGGGTATATTCCTTGTACTGTTCATAGCTTGCAACTATTTAAAGTATGAAATTATTTTAAAAGAAAAATAACTTAAAAATAAAAGAAAAATTATCTCTAACAAGGCATTTCTTCTTGTAAAACTGATACCTGTGATTTGAAAGAAAAAATATCTCAGCTTTTTCAGTTTTTCAATTTACCTTTATATAATTCGATCCAACTGCATATTCCCTGGCTATGCTTTACTTCTCTTTACAATATTGTATATATTGTTAAAACACCTGTTTTCAGACCTTTTCTAAATATCTACAAGTAATTCCTTTCCATTACTTCCATATTTGCTACTGAACTTTTATTTAAGCTAATAGTCCACAATATGAACACAAATATTATATACTTTAGGAAAATATTTATTGATTTTGAGAGAGAGAGAGATGTATTGATTTATCCTCCCACTTATTTATGCATTCATTAGTTAATTCTTATATGTGCCCTGCCTCGAGATCTAGCTGGCAAAGTTGGGATATGGGAGACGCTCTAACCAACGGAGCTACCAGACCTGGGCCTAGGAAAATACTTGAAATTACATGGATTCACTCTTCTAAACAGGTAACGAGTTGTAGAACTATATTTTAAAGAAGCGGGAGTTCAGGGAAGAAAAAAAAGGTAAAGACAAAACAAACGGCGTTCGCTTTAAAAACATATCGCAGGTTTACGAAGAAAAAAAAGTCTTCCCTCCTCATTTTTTTAACTTACCGAAGGGAAACTTCTTCCAATATGTGGCCGGCGACTGTTAGACTTCCCCAGGACCAATGGTGTCGCGGAGCAGATCAACGGACTTGTCAAGAGGAACAACGGCTTCCTCAGCAGGCCCAACAGTCCGCTTTTCCCCATTGTGTGCACCGGAAGCACTAAATATCCCCGCCTTCTTCTGACCTTAGATTGGGTCATGTGACTGCGTCCTGACCAATGAAATGGGGAGCTGCAAAAACCACTTCCATGTGTACCCCCCCCCATGCTTATGATAAAGTTTGCTTACTTTGTTACAAAATTGAGAACACGCTCTACCCTTTGTTACGAGTAGGTGATCAGGCTTCTAAAATTCATGAAATGCTATTTAAAGTTTTATATTCCCTCACTTGCAATCCAGATGCAAAGAATTCAGATTCTGAGGTGGAAAAAGCTGGCAGACCTACATGATGGAAGAGACCTGACTGACGGACTCCATTGAACTGTGAAATATGCAATAAATTAGATTAGTTGTTATTATACCTCCTCCACTAAACAAGCTACAAGTTACAAAAGTTTTGCAGATTAAGTGACAACAAAGCCTGGCACATATTGTTACAAAAGTGGTTACTATTATTATTATTTGCTTTGAGGAGATTGTTTTCAGCTTCAAAGACATTTATTTGTTGTATAAACCAAAGAAAATTCTATTAATTATTCAAGCATACTTCCTAATCTAAAAATTGGGAAAATGCATTTAACAAATGTTTCCTGATTGTGTGTGTGTGTGTGTGTGTGTGTGTGTGTATATATATATATATATATATATATATATATATATATATATATATATTGTTTGGGGTAAGCTAAATATCAAACATTCCCAACCAGGCCCTTGCTTATTGTAGGTATTCTGGGTGGTTGCCTAAAGGAGGTAATGTTGAAGCTGAGATGGAAAATGAGAAGCAACGATCTAGGGGAAAAGGAATATAAATGAGTTAGAAAGAGAAACGCTTCATCCTCACTTGAGACATCATAAAATGCTTTTCAGAAATGCTTACACTTACCATATTTGAAAAAAATAAAGGAAAATATCTTCTGCCATTACAGTTTCTTTGGCAGAACATTCAATTGAGAGTGTCTTAAAGAACATTTCATTGACCTGCCAGCTTTCAGCCTTTTCACAGATGGCAGTGAAATAATTCATCATCAACAGATCTTTCAAAACAGTCCATTCAGTTGGGAAGAGCAAAAAATGTCTGTCAACTGGCTTGGATACAAAACAACTAGATGATTGAATTCCTTTCTTTAGGAAGGGACCGGCTGACACTTTAATTGAGAGAAGCAGCATTTGCTCTTGTCCATAGAGAAGAAGAGTATCATTTTTACAGTTGATCTATTTCCTCTGAATGGGGAGGCATTTCATCACTTTATTTCATGTTGTGATTTAATTTTATGTCTTTTAAACTAATTAGCACTGCCTCTCTTCTGCCACCTTCCTCAGTGAGTAGTAAAGTGAGATTCTAGATTGGCCTCTGATGCTTCTTTTTTGTTGAACTTATTGGGGTGACATCTATAATAATAAAAGCATAATATGCTAATCAGACTGGATGTCCTTCCTGACAAAGCCAGGGCTGCAAGGGAAGCCTAGGTCCTGCGTGCCTGCCAGCAGCCAGAGGGAAGCCTGGGTCCTGAGTGCCAGAAGAAAGCCAGTGCTGCCAGCCAGGGGAAGGAAGGCCTACTCTTCCATGAATTTCATGCAGTGGGACTCTAGTTGGCTAATAAAATTATATGAGTTTCAAGTGTACAGTTCCATAATACACCTTCTATATATTGTATTGTGTATTTACCACCATGAGCCATGTTTCTTTCCATCACCCTTTATCTCCCCATACACTCTTCTACCTCCCCCATCTCAAATTGAATCACTGTACTACTGTCTGTGTATATGAGTTTTTTGTTTGTTTGTTTGTTTGTTTTTTCTTAATCCTTTCACTTTTTTCACCAAGACCTACAACTCCTCTGCACTGTGACAGCTGTCTTTCTGTTCTCTACAAGTGTTTCCATTTGATTTGTTAGTTTTTATATATTTTATTATTGAGGTATAGCTCACATAACATTAAATTTACCATTTTAATATGTACAATACAGTGGGTTTCAATATTAAGTATGTTGTGTAACCATCACTATGATCTAATTCTAGATCATTTCTATCACCACTCCTCCCACAAGCCCAAACCTATTAGCAGCCAATCCCAATTATAATTTCCCCCTTTATTTCATCACCTGGAAACCATTAATCAGGTTTCTGTCTGTGTGGATTTGCATATACTGGAATCGTCCAAAAGGTGGCATTTTGTGTGTAACTACTTTCAGTTAGCATAATGTTTTTAAGATTCATTCATGTTATCAGCAGTTCACTGGTTTATTTTTATGGTTACTATATGCATATACCACTTTTTGTTTATCCATTTATGTATTGATGGAAATATGTTGGCTATCACTGATAATGCTGCTATGAATACTTATAAACATATTTTTGTATGAAATGTGTTTTCAGATATATTGGGTGTAGATCTAGGAGTTCTTTTGTTGTGTAATATGGTAATTCCATGTTTAACATTTTGAGGAACTGTCAAATTACTTTCCACAGGGCTGTACCATTTTATACCCTCACCAGTAATGTGTAAGTGTTCCAAATTCTCCTCATCTTCATCAACACTTGCTATTTCCTAGTCTATTCTTTATTATAACTGTCCTTGTGGATATAAAGTGGTATGCCATTGTAGTTTTGACTTGAAACTGCCTAATAACTAATATTGCTATAATTGGCTTATTGGGTATTTGTATATCACCTTTGGAGAAATTTCTATTCAAGTTAGTTTTTCTTTTGTTGCCCGTAATTTTGGTGTCATATTTAAGAAATCATTTTCAAATCCAAAGTCATGCAACCTTGCTTTTATGTCTACTTCTAAAAATTTTATACATTTAGGTCTTTGATCCATTTTCAGTTAATTTTTATTATAGCATGAGATAGAGGCCCAAATTAATTCTTTCCCATATGGATATTCAATTATTTCAATGTCATTTCTGAAAAGACTATTTCTTCCTATTGGATGATCTTAACATCTATGTCAAAAATTAATCCCACATAGATATATGGATTTATTTCTGTACTATTCCATTTGTCTGCATATCTATCCTTATAAGCTGGTCTACACTTCTTTGATTACTACAGTTTGTAGCAAGATTTGAAATTGTGAAGTGTGAGCTCTCCAACTTTATTTTTTGTTTTGTTTTGCTTTGTTTTTTGGCTTTTCTGGGTCCCTTGCATTTCCATATGAATTTTAGGATCAGCCTGACTATAATTTCTTGAAGTGACCTGAGCTTATAGCCACAACCTGGGTCCATTGTTAGTTAGCATTTTTTTTTTTTTTGAGGAGGTGGACTTGAGGTATGAGGCAGGCAACAGAGCTGCAGGCCTAGGTCTCTCTGGAAGAGTCTGGGAAGCAGGGTTCAAAAAGGGAGCAGCAAGGCTCTGAAGCAGCACTTCTCAAGCTTTAATAACTCACACCCTGATCTGGTTGAAAAGCAGTTTCTTGGTGAGTTCTGAAACTTTGTTTCTAACAAGCTTCCAGGTAAAAATGGATGCTGACGTTTCTTGAAGCACACTTTGGGAAGCAAGACATAATTGCCATTAGTATCTTTCCAGTAGTACAAAACAGGAAGCTGGGACAGCATTTAGAACCATTCAAACTGCTCCTTATAACAGAAAATAAAAGAAAAAGAAAATGATTTTGTAAAGTCCATTAAACTAGGTAAAAGCAGAGTCTAGGAATTTTGTTTTTTTATTTTCAGTTAAGTTACTCCTTCAGCCTGCCTTTCATTCTGCCTGAAAGCACCTATCCTTATTACCACCTCCAATCCACTTCTCTGTATTTTGCAGCTTATTTTTAGCAGATTTCCTTAAAAGAAAAAAAACACACATTAGAATTAAAGGGGCATTTGAGTGTGATGAGTGTTCACACAAGTTGTTCTCTGTATTCCTCTAGGAGTACCTCTGAGCACAGAATGAGGGGATAGATTATATTTATGTATGCAAAGTGGTCAAATTCAATCTTTTCCAAAATATACAACATTATACATATTGTATGTGATAGGCAGATCTCTAAGATGGTCTTTAAGATGTCCCACAGTCTGGTGTACACTTCTTGTATAACCCAAAGGCTGTGAATATAATAGATTCCATTCTCATGATTTGGTTATGTTATATGGCACCATTAATTTTAAGAAAGCAGATTCTCACCCTCACCGGTTTGGCTTAGCGGATAGAGCATCGGCTAGCGGAGTCAAGGGTCCCAGGTTCGATTCTGGCCAAGGGCATGCACCTTGGTTGCGGGCACATCCCCAGTGAGAAGTGTGCAGGAAGCAGCTGATCAATGCTTCTCTCTCATAGATGTTTCTAACTCTATCCCTCTCCCTCCTTCTCTGTAAAAAATCAATAAAATATATTTTTAAAAAGAAAATAGATTATCTGGGTGATCCTGACCTAATCACACAAGTTATTTAAATAGGTAGTTATAGAGGTTTCAAAATGGTGGTGGATTAAGTGGAAGCTACACTCTCCCAGGACCAAACTGTAATTACAACTAAAATATAGCAAAAAAAATTATCCTGAGTAATAAACTGAAGACTAGGTGGAGAGAACCCTGATAACCAAGGATGGATAGCTGAGACTGCATAGAGACTGGCAGGAAGGGTGGAGGTGTGAGAAGGCTGGCTGGGCTTCCACAGACAGAAGCTGAAATTCTGGAGGGATATCTCAGATGTGGGGAGGGGGGTTCCCATTGAGAACTCTGGGTTCTAAGCCACAAGGTAGGCTCCTCATCTGAGAGCACCTGAACTGAGAAAGGTGTCCACAGCACATTTGGCTAAGAAAAGCAAAAGGGTTGCTGTAAGCCAGGAAGAAACAACTGGAAATGCAGTCACCCTCTTAAAGGGCCAGTGTACCTTGGGCTCTGGCAGACGGAGGGGAGAGTGGATTAGAGTTATGTGAGGAGAATCCAAAATTGGGGGCTCTGGGGTTAGAGCTCGGAAGATGGCTGGCCTGGTTTCCTGTGCTCAGTCATTCCTCTATACAGCACAGGAAATCTTTTTCAGGCAGACTTTTTGCTATCCAGGCAGTTTTTGCCTGGGGAGGAAGGAAGCAATTCCTGCACCTTGTTGGAAAACATTTGGCCCCACACCTTGCTATGGTCTACAGCCTGAAGCTCATTAAAAGGTTGAGAATAAAAACCAGATTGTAGGCAGAGGTGAATCTCTGGATGCTTTGAGTCTGCCTGATCTGATTCTGGACCCAGGTTAGGAAAAGCAGACCTTGGTGCACATTTTGGTCCTTTCCAAAGTCACCCAGCCTCAGCAGAGGATGACATAAGCTGTGGATTAATGATAGATCCAAACAAGGTACTCAGCACCAGTCACAGATTGTGTCTGAATTGTCCTGCACCAAAGACATTACAAAAAAAGATGGAGTTGTACCAGATCTACATAAAACATAGAAGAAAAAAAAGAAACAAACAGGTGGCCAAAATGGAGAGACAAAAAGCAAGTCCCAAATGAAAGAACAGGAGAATTCTCCAGAAGAGCTAAATGAAATGGAGATGAGAAATTTATCAGATATAGAGTTCAGAATAATGATTACAAGGATATTCAACAGCATGAGAAAAGATATAGAAACCAAGAAAAAATAACCAGTCTGAAATGAAGAATGGCATAGCAGTAATAAAGAAAACATTGCAAGGAATACACAGTAAATTAGGGGAATCCAAAAATTGGATCAGTGAATTATAAGATAGGGTAGAATGAATCACACAATCAAAGAACAAAAAAGAAAAAAAACACACTATTAAAAACAGGAGGATAGCTTAAGGAGCAGTGAGAAAACATGAAACATAATAACAACTGATGATATTGAAACAATAAAAAAAAACTTACAGCAAACAAAAGTTCTTTCCCAGACAGCTTCACAGGGGTGTTATACCAAACATTCAAAGAACTAACACCTATCCTTCTAAAACTATTCCAAAAAATCCAAGAGGATGGAACACTTTCAAAATTGTTTTATGAGGCCAGCATTATCCTTATTCCACAATCACTTAAAGCCACTACAGACAAAGAGAATTACAGGCCAATATCCCTGATGAACTAAAATCCTCAATAAAATATTAGCAAATAAGATCCAGCAATACATTAAAAAGATCATACACCATGACCAAGTGGGATTCATTTCAGGGATGCAAAGATGTTACAATATTGGCAAATCAATAAATATGATACATCATATAAAGCAATAGAAAACAACAATCATATGGTCATATCAATAGACACAGAAAAAGCATTTCACAAAATCCAACACAGATTTTTTATAAAAACTATCAGCAAAGTTGGAATAAAGGGATCATACTTCAACATAATAAAGACCATATATGACAAACCTCTCGGTCCCCCACCCTGCTGGAAGCTAAGACCAACAAGTAGTTAGCATAATTATGCGAGAAGTCCACTGGATGGCTAATGGACTTTGATATTCAGCAAGGGCTGAAAATCAAAATAATATTTCTGTTGGCCAAATGGCTGAATGCAATCCCCTAACCTGATAATCCTTTTATTGTTTTTAAGGTCTACACCTGGTTCCCCCATGCCTTCTAAATTTATATTTCTTATCTAGTGTATCCATTTGTGCACAGTCCCTTCTCCAGACCTTGAACACTAGCCTCAAATGGATATGACAGTCACATCTGGTGCCTCAAAAGGGACATGGAGAAGAAGATTCACCAGAGTGAAAAATGAAGAAAGTTCATCAGAGAGGTGGGATCACTAAAAGGTGGGGGAAAATCACTGTGCACAAAGCCTGTGCCAACTTTGGAAGTCTCGAGCCATAAGTGGGCAGGAATGTCTTTTATTTTAAGCCAGGCTATCATAGGGAAGAATTCAAGTAAAAGGCAAAAACATTATTGTAAATTTTTAGCTTGTATGCTCAAGGATAAAGAAATTAAAATGTCAAAAGGTACTCTCTTAAATCAGGCTCAAGGAAAACTAATGCCCTTGTCATCTTTAACTAGATGGGCTCTGTTTTGAACTGCATTATGCCTAATTCATATTGGGGATCAACAGTCTGTAATATCTAAGGACCTGGATCTTCCACCTCTAGTGTGGAAGAGCTCAACAGCAAGTGAAAATGGGATTAACAGTCATTTTACAAAAAGACTCCTTAATGCTTTGTCTAAAAATTACTATATTATACCTTGGGACAGGCAGATTTTAGCCAAAATAACTTTAGAGGCCAGTCAATGCTGTGGAGAGCAGAATAGGAAAAGATCCATGAAAAGAATTCTGATTTATTAAGTCTTGTCTTTGTGTTATGAGCGATTGTCTGTTGATTGTTGTTTTATGTGTCTTTGTTTGTTGTTAGTCTATTAAGCATGCCTCTAATTTAATTTAATAGAAAAGAAACAAAAATGGGCAGACCATTACTAAATTTCCCCAGAGCAAACAGAATGTGGGAATGAGTAAAGAAAGAATAAGAGTGGTACATTAGCTGATAACACAGGCTCTAGGAAAATACCCTAGGCAAAGGGAAGTATCTGAAAAAAGCCCCAGCCCATTAATTACTAGTCTTTTGGGGCTGTAAAATGGACTCCCACTCCCAATAGTGCTATTAAAAGTCTCATTTTCACCATGTTTTTATTTCCCAGTACATTATTTAAAATTTTGATAGATGAGGCATTTCTCACAATTTAAGGACTATGTCTGGGATTTATGTACCCATCAAGAGAAAAAGGCTAGCCTAAGAGAAGATGTGTCCTGCCCAATTTGGGTGGCCTCTTGAGCTCCATCTCTTTACAGGTGAGATAGAATAATCTCAAGACTGTTTTTCTTTAAAAGATAGCAAAAATGACACAAGAAAAATATACAGGCTGTGTTTGGACAAGAAGATTAGTGTTTCCATAATAATAGATAGTTCTTTCTTTTATTTTTTAAAAATATATTTTATTGACTTTTTACAGAGAGGAAGGGAGAGGGATAGAGAGCTAGAAACATCGATGAGAGAGAAACATTGATCAGCTACCTCCTGCACACCTCCTACTGGGGATGTGCCCGCAACCAAGGTACATGCCCCTGACCGGAATCGAACCCGGGACCTTTCAGTCCGCAGGCTGACGCTCTATCTACTGAACCAAACCGGTTAGGGCATAATAGGTAGTTCTTGAATAATAATGGACCACATTCCAAGGTTAACATTAAAGCCACTGAAAGTCAGTAAGTAATCTCTGTTATAAAATTAGCCAAAGAAAATGCCTTGGATAATAATAATAGGCTTTGGAATCTGAAAATTGTTGAAACATTTGTGGTGAAGCTTTTCAGTAATAATTATAAATATATTGATGGGGGGGGGGGATAGTCACTCAAGAGGAGACTGGCTGTGCTCTCTGTTGGAGGAAAGAGCCAATCCCAAAAAAGTGGCAGCAATAACCTTAGATGTTATATCTAAGGAAAAATGTGGCAGTTTTACACTCAAGTGGCTAAGGGCCTGCTCCCTCCTCCCCCTGCTTTTTCATCAGCCTTCCGTGTGACAGGCAGGAATACTTGCCAGCCTTGTATGTCTAAACATACTTTTCCAAAGTCTTTGATAATGTAAAACTTTGGAGTTTACTAAATTAAATAATAAAAAATATTAAATATCTAGATATTTTAAAATGACAAAATACTGCAATATCAATCTAAGTTTGCCTCAGATGAAAAAATCTAAAGGATAGATTTGAATCTATTAATTAAATATGTCTTGTATTTTTTTTGAAATATTAGGTGCCCAGTTCATGAATTCGTGCACTTTGATAGAAACTGTGGGCCATGAGGCTGTGGTGGTTACAGGGGCAGGTCTCGGCCCATCCTTTGTGCCCCCACCTGGCTCCTCCCACTGCAGCCACTGGTTCCCTGTCTGCCAGCAGTCCTGCTCCCACTGCCACCACTCCCACATTCTTACAACGCCAGCCCCACTGGCACTTACTTATGGTGCAGAGCAATTGGGGCCAGCTCCAGCAGTGTGTGTGAACTGGGCCAGTGCTGTCAGTGGGTGCAAGCAGTGGCTACAGCCCCAGTCGCTCCTCAGGAGCTGGGGGAGGTGGAGAAGCCCTGAGAGGCTATTGGGACTGGCAGTCTCCACTCACACCTGCTGACAGTGCTAAGCAATCAGGGTTGGCGCCAGGCACCAGTGGTGGTTCTGAGCAGGGCTGGTGACAGCAGCCAGTGCAATCACCAGTGTATGGGAGCAAATAATTTTTAATAACCACCAGAGCTTCACCCCAATGACAGCAACCGGCACCCCACCTTGGTCTGGTGCCCCTACTTGCCTGCTCCACCATCTCACCGTGGCCAATGCCTGCCATGTTCCATGCTCTGCTGCCTCCTGCAAACACCTGCCATGTTCCACATGCACCCCCTGGTGGTCAGTGCATGTCAAGGCAACTGGTCAGTTGTTTTGCCATTCAGTCTATTTGCATGTTAGCCTTTTATTATATAGGGTATCCTTTAAAATGTGAAGGTATTACTAACCTGAGAAATGCTAAGTATTTAACTTTCCACCTGAAATTTGAGGTTTCTAAGAGTTTAAAGTTCAAATTAAGTTGGGAGAAATTATACGGTTGTGATAACAAAATGCATATAGAAATTCATTTTTAAGAAAAATAATTCTTGTATTTTCTCTAGAAAAAATAGTAGTTCAAAATATATTGTAGTCTTTATATGTACTTGCATGTAATAAAATTTCAACCTAGGATATAATATTTTATTGGCCTAATTAAAAAAAGAGGATTAATTCTATGGTCTGAACCAAATCTAAACTAATAAAAGTGAAATAGTAAAATTAACCGTTTCTCCGAGACAGGTAAGCCACGCCCACCAGCCAATCAGAGCGGCTGTATGCAAATTAGCCCAGGCAACATGGCGGCCGCCACTCATGGACCTGAGTAAACAGCAGTTTACTCAGTTGCGGCAGGAGCGAAACTGAAGCTGCGCCCGCTCAGCTCAGCTCCTATTAAACTGGCTCTAGCGAAACACACTTTTGAAACAATATAACAATCATAGAATCCTCGGCAGCTGAAGGAAAGAGCAGCCCGGGCCTCACCACTAAGTAACATTGTCTCATTATAGACACTGCAAGGTGAAGCAGAGAGGAGGGTTCGTTAGCCGGCTTAAAGGAACAGTGTATCAATTATAGAAGATAAACAAACTCCAGAGACCTGCATCCAGCCAGCCTTGCTGGGACGTTGGGTCAATGGGAGCTGTGGGCAGCCTGAAAGCCCCTCACCCAGGCTGGTCAGGCACGCCAGCAGGTGGACATCCCCCTAGGGGTCCCAGACTGAGAGAGGGCACAGGCTGGGCTGAGGGACCTCCCGAGTGCACAGAGCAGCTGCAGGGCGGGACAGCGCAGGACCCAGGACCCGTGCGTGGGAAAGAGGCAGCAGGGTTGGAGGGCACCGGGAAGCGGGTAAGAGGTAGCAGGGGGTTGGCAGCCTGCTTGGTGGGCTTCCCAGGCCCTTTGTGGGGCATCGGGGAGTGGGTAAGAGGTGGCAGGGGGTCGGCGGCCTGCTTGGCAGCTGTCCAGGCCCTTGGAGGGGCATCGGGGAGCGGGAAAGAGGCAGCAGAGGGTCA
>PVJC01024271.1:0-25673 GCA_004026665.1 Murina feae
AGCGGCACAATTCAGTCCATAGCACTTTCCAAAGAGTTTTTATCCAATTACATGGCTACCAATACTGTGTAAGCAAAGTGTTTTAAAATGTATAATCACCTAAGTTGATACCTAATTATTTTAGATTTTAAAAATTTCATTTATCATTGCTTGTTTATAACATCGCATTTCCTTTTGTATGAATGCTAGTTTTCTTTTCATTGTCAACTATTTTTTCAATGTTTCTTAGATACTTATGAGCTTTAAAATATGTATAATCTTTAATCTTTTGTCATATTTGCTACAAATATTTCTCCTTAATTGCTGTTTTTCTATATGTTAGAGTTACAAATTTATATATTGTCCAAAAGTTTTAACGTTTATGTTGTTGACTGTTTGTGTGATTAAAAAAACTTAATTTTGATTAATATTTTTATAGTGAAATAGTTTCAGACTTTCAGAATTACGGTGAAGACCGTAAAGAGAGTTTCTGAATACCCCTCACTGGTTTTCCTTCTTATTAACTTCACATTAGCACAGTATATTTGTCACAGTTAATAATCCTATGTGGATGCATTATTATTAACTAAAGTCCGCACTTTATTCAAATTTCTTTGGTTTTTACCTACTGTCCTCTCCCGTCCAGCATCTCCTTCGGGATGCCCCATTACACTTTGTCATCCTGTCTCCTTGGGCCCCTCTTGGTTATGACTGTTTTGTAGGCTTCCTTGCTTTCTATGGCTTTGACAGTTTTGAGCATTACTGGTCTTTTATTTTATTTTATTTTTTCAAAATGCCCCTCAGTTGGGATGTATCTTTTTTCTTCTCATGCTCACACTGAGATCATGTGTTTTGGGAAGGAAGACACCAGCCATCCTCATCACATCATATCAAGGCTCTGTGTTGTCAACCTGGCTGACTAGGATAGCACCTCTGATGACCTGGTTGGAGATGGTGTTTTTTAGATTCCTTCCCTGTAAAGTTACCCTTCTCTTTCCATGCTGTACTCTTTGGAAGATTATCTGTTTATGTGACACTAGAGGCCCAGTGCACAAATTTGTGTACCAGTGAGGTCTCTCAGCCTGGCCTGTGGGATTGGGCTGAAACCAGCTCTCCAACATTCCTTGAAGGGTCCTGGATTGTGAGAGGGCGCAGGCCAGGCTGAGGGTCCCCATCGGTGCATGATTGGGGCCCCAGGAGGGACGTGGGAGGTTGGCCACCTGGGGAAGGACTATGGGAGGGCTCCAGGGCGTGTCCGGCCTGCCTCACTCAGTCCTGATTGGCCAGACCCCAGCAGCAAGCTAACCTATGGGTCTGAGTGTCTGCCCCCTGCTAGTCAGTGCACATCATAGTGAGTGGTTGAGCAGCCTTAGCATATCATTAGCATATGATGCTTTGATTGGTTGCACCGCCAACTGGTCGACTAGAATATTAGGCTTTTATTTTATAGGATTATTTTTTAAAAGTCACTTTTAAGGTGAGTGTGTCATCTGCCATCCAGAAATCTTGTAATGACCGTATTTTCTGGCATATAAGATGACTTTTTAACCCAGGGAAATCTTCTCAAAAGTTGGGGGTCGTCAATGGAGCCGGACAGAGACCGCAAGTGTCTCCGGTCAGCTCCTTTTTGTGCCGCATATGGTTTCCATCTGGACTTTTTAACCCAGGAAAATCTTCTCAAAAGTTGGGGGTCTTCTTATACGCCCAGTCGTCTTATATGCTGGAAAATACGGTATTCAAGTCTATGGCTTCTGGGCCCTCTGAAAGTCTGGGACTGAGCTGGGCTGTAACAGGAGACTGCAGTCTAGGAGGTAGGAAGAGGTCAGGCTGCAGGCTGGTAATTGGAGTTCACCAGCCGAGGCTCTGCTCCTCCCAGCAGGAAGAGACACACACACCGGAGAAGGTCCTGCCTAAGGGATGAGAGCAGATCAGACATCCTTGCTGTGATCGAGGGCAGCATGTTTTCACTGTGTTTCCCTCAGCTTTTACTGGCTGCGTTATACTGGCAGAGACATGACCTTTGGGTCTATAAGGCCTTGTTAGCTATTTTTAACATTTATTGATTTTTTAAGAAATCAAATCCTAGAAGAACAAACGAACAAACAGAACTCTGAGCCTGACATCTAGTTTCTGATTTCACATGTCAGGAGCTTGGAAGTTGCCACTCTGTTCTAAATGTGCCAATTAAAAGACAAAGATTGTCAGAATGGATATAAAAAAACATGACCCAACTATATATTGTCTCTAAGGAACTCACTCTAAATATACATATAGATGAACAGAAAATGGATGGAGAAACATATACCATGCTAACACTAGTCAGAAGACAGCAGAAGTAGCTATATTAACTTCAGAAAGCAGACTACAAAGTAAGCAAAGTTATCAGGGATAAAGAAGAGCATTGCCTAGTGACAGAAGGATCAACTCTCCAAGAAGATTTAACAATTCTTAATGTATATGCATCTAACAACAGAGTGTCAAACTGTGTGAGGCCAAAAATGATAGAACTGCCCAGAGAAATTGATGAAACTATTGTCACAGATGTGTGTGACTTCAATACACCTCTCAGAAATGGACAGACCCGGAAGGGAGAAAATTAATAAGGACATAGTTGAACTAAAACAAACAAACAAACCCTTCTGAACTTAACTAAAAATTAATTTAGATCCCTCTCTCATGCAAACCCTAAATCCTCTAGCCCACTGTTCCAACACCATTTGCTAAGTCTGTGAAGGAAAGAAAATGTATGTATGGTGTCTCCTTTATCAAATAATTTCGTTAAAATAGTAATGCTCTGTTTCTGGGCTTTTTGTTTTGTTTTTGATTTATATGTCTGTGTTTACACAAAAACTTTGTTGAACTGTTTTAGATGTTTCAATACTATTATGACCGGTTCTCAGAACAACATTCAAGAAGGACCCCTGTGATGGAGACCTGTTTTATTCCTGTCAGAAACAACTTGAGTTTTAAAATGCAGAATTCTGGAGGCCTTGTGTCTTGGCTTCTTTTATTTTAATGTCAACCATGTTACAGTTTTTTCTCATCCTGAAACCAATAGGTTGTTAACGCTCCTTCACTTTCTGGTTATCTAACGTTTTCTTTTCCATCCCTTGCCTCTTTCAGCCTCTCTTCCAGCTGTATTTATTTATCTGCTGTTGCCAGCATTTTCTTTTGTCTTCGAATTTTCAGTTCCTGTCCTGCTCAGTTTAGCAGATCCAGAGGTTTCAGAATTTTCTTGCTCTTCTGGGTTTCTCACATGCATTATTCCTTGTGTCCTTGAAGAATGTCTCATAAACAGTTTGTGTTTCTTTTTCAGTGCTGCCCAAGTGCCCCTGGTACATGCTCCCACCGCTGTAGTTGTAGCAGCACATTGGGTGGCAACACTTCACCTAATAGAGAGCCTCACTATCTGAAATAGAGCCCAAAGCCAGAAAGGGAGGCAAAGGACGTATTAGTGTCCATGCTCTAAAGCTCCTGGTCTTTACTTGTAGTAGAGGCCTCCAGCCAGAGACGACTTACAATGAATTCTGACCTGGTTCCAATAAGCGTTGTTTGTGGCATAATTTTGTCAGAGTTCTGAGAGGTATGGTGAGGGGGTGGTTTTAGAATCCAGTTTGTGGACAGTGGTGAACAGTGGCAGTGAAAGAAGGAAGAAAACATGACATGTAGTCATGGAACTCAAAAGCAGAGCAGCCTGGTTGTATTTAGCTTCGGTGCCCACACTAGATGTACCTTACGGAGACAAGTCCTTGGACTTCACAGGTAGAGTTGAGCTCTAGTCCCAGCTGCCATATATTGGCTGGGAGGCCAGTGACGGATTTCTCTTGAATCTCAGTTTCTTCATCCTCTCTTAGATGTGTTGGAAGATAAAAATGAAATGTAAATGTGATTATGGGGGTAAGGCACATATAGGTGCTCAGTAAATATTGGTACTTTATTGCTCCTCCTAACCCAGTTACTGTCAGTCTCCATTGAGACCTTGAGGAAAGTTTAAGTGCAATTATATCCACTGTATTCCATTTTAAAAGGTAGAGACTTGTATCACATATGTTTAAAATTTCAGAATGATGACAAGTGTATTAAAGTGACATTTTGATAGTTGGTAGGGTACCTTCATTCACAGGGAAAGCTCACTTGGGTGGTTCTGTAAAGGTCAACTTGCCCCAGCTCGTTTGCAGCTCAGTAGAACTTACTGCTACTGCTAGAGATAAGGAAAGTAGGCATGCTCTAGTCAAAACTTATGAGTCTGTGAGAAATAGAGCAAGGAACTTTGTGCATCACGTTTTTGCAAATAAAAGCTTGCTTCTGCATCTGGTCGCGGCTGTAGTGTCAGTCCTCACTTCGGTGGGGGCTGGCGCTGCAGCCAGCCAGCTGGCCAGCTCAATAAATCCTCGCTTGCTGCTTAAGACCTAATTGGAGTCGGTAGTCTTATTCTCTCAAATGTTGGTCCACAATAGTTCTCCCCCTGTTTCCCCAACACAGAGGGTGATGTTTCTGCATTTATGTTTCCTGCATTATTAACCTGTTTTTGAAATAAAAAATGTTGTAAAAGTAATCTCTTATTCAGTATTTTTCTTTAAAAATTGATCTGAAAATCATGTTAATTATAGAAAATTCATCTGTTGTCTGTGTGTGTGTGTGAACTGTTAGTTTGTCCTAATTTCAGGATTTGTATTTTTCTTCCATTGCCTCCTAATTTTGTGATGCCGTGACTTCCCTTTGTGATCCCTTAGCTGCTAACCTCAGTAGAACTCTTTTTCATTATGCTGATTGAACCACACATTTTGGTTTTGTGTTTCTAGTTCAAAAAGCAGTGCTTCAGCTTCTCTGTAGCAAGGCACGGACCTCTTGCCAACCTGATGATTAATTTCTCCCTGGGAAAATTTTCTCCTGAATTTCTAATGAAAAGATTTGAGCTAACAGATGAGAGAGGCCTTAAATTGTTTCCACAAAAGAAGACTATTTCCTATCTTCTCTTTCTGCTTAATGGATTGACTACCACAGGCATAGATTTTCCTACTTCTGATCTTTGTGGTAGCCACAGTGTTGTTTTAACTATTTTGGAAAGTTGCTAGGTTTGCAAACTGCTAGATCATACAAAAATCTCTACCATTTAGAACTGGAGACAAAATGAGATTAAAAAATCCCTCCACAGTTGGTGATACGTCCTTTTTTTAAAAATTAAAATTGTTTATGAACTTTCTGAATTGCTTGGCAGAGGAGGTGACCTATAAATTAGACCCATGTCATGAACTATAGGCATTTGCCAGAAGATTAGCTGTGCTATCTTTTGCCTTTTAATTTATTATTATTAAATTTATTTATTTATATTATATTTTTACTGGTTTCAGAGAGGAAGGGAGAGAGAGATAGAAACACCAGTGATGACAATCACTGATCAGCTGCCTCCAACCCCTACTTGGGATCAAGCCTGCAGCATGGGCATGTACCCTGACCAGGAATCGAACCATGACCTCCTGGTTCAGACGTGGCTCAACCACTGAGCCACCCCAGCCTGGCTCTTTTTGATTTGACAGTTCCATGCTGACATGTGCTTCTGGTGCTCTTTCTCAGTGTTTGTGCACCACTACCATTTCTGACAATGTAGTGGGGAGTGTGATTAAAGCATGTTCCTAAAGTAGCAGTGATAGACATGTGAAAAATAAATAAAATGCTTTGGAGTTCTAAAGAGAGCTCTTTCTGGTTGACAGGAGCACCTGGCATTAGTTTTGGGTTTTGAGGGGACACCAGGTTACCTGGGACATGCGGACAAAGTGAAGTTGGGTCACTGAGGATTCCTGATCACTGTGACCTGGTAGTGTTTTCAATTAATTGGTTTCTTATATAAAAACCACAGTAGAAAATGACGCAGAAATCTAATTAACTCAGGAGCCTGTTGGGTACTACTTAATCAAGATTTTCTTTTATGATAGTTTAGAAAGTCAGAGAATAAATTAAATTTATGCTTAAAAACTGAACAGATGCAGTTTAATGTGTTCTCAGCAGTGATCTCTCATATTCCTAGCACCTTATTAAATTTTTAAATTTATTCTAACATACTGAATTGTATGCGTCTCATCGAGTCCTGAGGCAGTGGGAATGAATGTGTTTTGAGCAGAAACTACTGCTTTTGTCCTTACCTCTAGAAGCTGAAAAGGTTGGTATGGTGACATTTTTAGCCAGGTGTAAGAAGCTTACGATAAACATAGAATGTTTTATAGTACAGCATTTCTCATGGACTTTTTTCTTCTTCATACCTTTTCTTGTGAATCATAAATTGTAGATTATAATGAGAAAAAGCTTTTAAGGCCAGTTTTCTCCCTCATCGGTTTAGATCAGTTACTTATGATATAATAATTTGGTCTGTTTTAAGGTTATTTAGGGTGAAAATCAGTGAAAAACATGCAATTAATATTTTTCTTCATAGTGGTTAAGTGATAAAGAATAACTACAGGCAGATTTGGATTTACTTTCTTTTTTTTTTCTCTGATTCCCCCCCACCAACTTCACTGTGTAAGTAATGCAGATGTTTCTCAGGTCTAGAGAGGGACATGCTTTATAATGCCAAATCCCTACTCTCAACCTAATATTTTAAAAAGATGTCATTGACATTGTTATCTTATATGCCGCTAAGGAAGGGGAGCACATCCTGGATTGAAGCACGGGGTCTCTCAGGGGTGAGGACGATGGAGCCCCTAGCACTAGGATGCTTACATGCACGACTCCGGAGACCAGGTTCTGTGACGCAGGTCTAATTTTATTGAGGAAGTACGGCAGTATATATAGCGGAGGTGGCCAATCATGGAATGCCAGGTCTTCTTAGGGAGCCAATGAGCATAAAGGTCGGGGTACTATGTACATGGCTCTAGGAGGGGCTCAGGCGGGCGTTGCCATCTTTCTGGTTTGCCAGAAAGATCTGAATTGCTGGAGTGTGCTCACAGCATTGCATCAGCCACTGCACCGAGATAAACCTCCTGTGCTCTACCTACACTGGATAATGTTTTAGGTGACCTTTCCTAAGAGAAGGGAAAAATAACTGTCATGCAGGAAGACACACAGTAAGGAGACTTGTGTATGTCAATCCTGGTACTAGATAGGGGAGAAGAAATCTCTGGTGAGATTTTCTGCTTTGGGAATTGAATAAAAAATTCTATTGCTTTTTAAATTTATATCACATAAAATCCCTGTCTTAAGTTTAGTGTATTTTCAAAAATTTTTTCTTTATTGATTAAGGTATTACCTATGTGTCCTTATCCTCCCATAGCCCCCCTACCCCACACTCATTCATGCCCTCACCCCCTTGGTGTCTGTGTCCATGGGTTATGCTTATATGCATGCATGCAAGTCCTTTGGTTGATCTTAAGTTTAGTATATTTACACAGTTACACAACCATCACTATAATCTAATTTGAAAACATTTTATCACCTGAAAAAGAAATCTTGTGCCTCTTTTCCACCCCCACCCCTAGGCAACTACTAATTTAATTTCTGTCTCTATAGGCATTTCATAAAAATAGAATCATACGTGTTCCTTTGTGACTGGTTTTCGAGGTTCATCCCTGTTGTGCAGTGTATCAGAACTTCATTTCTTTGTATGGCTGAATAATAATCACATGTGTGGATATACCACATTTTGCTTATCCATCCATAAGTTCATGGACATTGAGGTTGTTATCAGTTTTGCCTACTGTGAATAATGCTGCTACAAATAATTATGTACTTGTACTTGCAATTCTCCAACATACATACCTCGGAGTGGAGTTGATGGGTCCTATACATGAAGCCCGTGTTTAACTTCTTAACACTCTAATAAAAGATCTCAGTCAAAATTAGGTTTGTGGTCTGAATCTCAGTTTCCAATGTGGCTCAAACAAGTGCAAGCAAGTAATTTAATTTTCAGTGGATCAGATTTGTGGTTCTCTCAGGTAATTGGCAAAAGCATATGCAGATCCTCTTCCTAAGAACTTCACTTTGATCTAGGTCAGTCGAACTTGCTGGCAATTTTAAGGTGTATTCTGGTTTCACACATATTGCATAATGAAAAATCTTGTGTCATAGAGTCAGTGAACTATAGTAAATGGAAATAAACATTCTCTTACAAGCCCAGTGTCCTCCCCTATATTGAATTGCTTTCTGTGTTGTCTATTTTGTGCTATTAGGTCTCTTTGGATGGCCTACTGTTGTATCAGAACTTCTAAAATGAGCCGTTCTTTACATAAGGCCACTGGGAGAATGGGGATGTACATTTTGTTAAACTGTATATATACTATATAAGCTCCCTTTCACTTTGAGGAGGAGTGACAAGATTTCATCATTGGAAAGGAAGCTCTTAGTGACCTTTGGGTCCAATTTTCACATCTTACCAAGGAGGTGGAAGACTTGACCTGAGTGGTGGCAAAATGAATGCTATCTCTATGAACTCCTCTGGGCAGGGCCTTTGCCATTGTGGTAGCCTTTCCTGCAGACTCAAGATTTTCCCTGATGGTCACTCTACCCTGGGTAGCAATGCCCAGGTTGTGTCTGAAAGCCAGAGGGACCCTGCTTTCAGTGCTGACTTTCTCACCTCTATCTATGACCTTCTTGACGTGGCAGCTGCTCTTTGCTGCTCTGTCTGGGATTATTTGGATGGCTGTAATGGGAAATAGGCCCAATCATTGCTTATCTGATCATCCCTTTGGATGTTTCACAAACACTTTAATTAATAGGTTCCAAACTGAACTCTTGCTATCTACTGCCCTCCTCCATCTGAAACCTTTTCCTCTCCCAGGCCTCTCCATCTCTGCCAATGTCTTCAACCTCTTGCTCAAGCCAGATGCTTGGGAGTCATCTTTGATTCCTTCCCTTTCCTTAAACGTCCCTCTCTATAACGTTAGCTGAAGGTACTTCCAGATTTTGCCTGAATTTATTTAAGAGCAGCTGAATGTGTTTTCTTGTTTTCTTTGTTCACTCTCCTTCTGCCCTCCCAACCGTACCCCATTCATTCTCCACACAGCACCAAATTTATCTTATTTTAAAAAGAACTCTGGAATGGCCTGTGTGGCTCAGTGGTTGAGTAGCCACCTATGAACCAGGAGGTCACGGTTCAATTTCAGGTCAGGGCACATGCCCAGGTTAGGGGTTCAGTCCTCAGTGGGGGGCATGCAGAAGATAGCCAATCAGTGGTTCTCTGTCATCATTAATATTTTATCTCTCTCTCTCCCTCTTCCTTTTCTCTGAAATAAATAAAAACATATTTAAAAGATATTTAAAAAAATAAAAAGAATTCTAATATGAAAAATTAGAATATATATACTAATATATATTCAAATATATACAAAAAGTAGCAAATATAGTAAAATGAATTCATGTTTATTTATTATTCATCTTCCACAGTTGTCAACTCAAGACCCATGTCATTTCATCTATAATCGACCCCTAGGTTATTTGGAATCATAGCTTAGACACTCACTATATTCACTATACTTTTCTACCTCTAAATATTTTAGTATGTACCTCTAGAAACAAAGACATTCCCTTAACATTCCGATATCAAGGTCAGGAAAATAACATTCATCTAGAACTATTACTTAATCTATACCTCAAATATGGCATTATCTTAATCTATATTTTGGTATGCAAAAATAAAAAGATAGGTTTCTTTTTAAAAACATTACAAGACTGTAATCACACCTAAAAAGATTAACGATATTCATCAACTATTTGTCAGTGTTCAGATTTCCCCAGTTGTCTCATATGATTTATTAACAGCAAGTTTGTTTGAATCAGGATAGAGTGATCCTTCTTGAAATCAAACTGGACGATGTCAGTTTGCTTAAAATCTGCCCATGAGTTTGCATGTCTCTGAGAGGAAGACTCCAGTCTACCTCAGTCCACAAGGCTTGAGGTGGTCAGGCCCCCACACACTGCTTCCACCTGGTCAGGGCTGCTCTCACCCTCATTCACTGCCTTCTGGCCTCGAGCCTCTTACAGTTTCTTGAGTGTACAAACCCTTTGCTGCCCTATTTTTGTGCATGTGGGTGTCTCTGACCGCAGACTTCATCCCACTTCTCCCAGGGTTTCTTCCTGTCTGTCACCCGCTGCTCTCAGCTGGGATGCTCTCCCACCTCTTGTAATGACTCCTCAACAGATTGCACCTCTCCCAGTTCTCTATCTTAACTCTCATTTCTTTCACACCATTTCTCATTTTGTAGTTAATTATTACTTGTTTTTTGACCATTTGTTGCTTTGGGCTCTAAATTCCATGAGGATAGGACTGGTTTGTGCTGCTCATTACAGTTATGTACTCTGCATCCAACCACCATGCTCAGCACATAGTAGGTCCTCAATACATATTTTTTCAAGTTAATGAATTTGTTTGAATGAATGTACTAATCAGAAAATATAGATGGGTAATCAAAGTAGACTGCAAGGATGTGAGGTGCATTAAAACAAATCCAGTCATCATTTATTGAGAACTTACCAAGGATAGGGCATAATAATTGCTGTTATTGTTCAAGGGATCTTTTGGGATGTGTATTTTTTTAAAAAACAATGACTACAGCTAGTTGTGCCAATCAACCCGAGTACATACATAATTGGGTAAAGCCTAATTGTTTGGGCCTAGTAAACACTATTCAGGATTGTGAGTGTCTCCTTCGCTATTTCTCAACTATGGGCTGACTCACTTTTCATCTGAAGTTTATGTAAATAAGCTGTCAGATCAAGTCTTAGGGGATAGAGCGAGCTTCACTGCCTTTCATTAACTTTCTACCATTCTTTTCTGCCTGATTTCATCAGTCCTTTATCCATCTTTTGATAAAAATAGCCCAAAGTGAATAATAAAACTTCCAAAAAGCAGATATTACTTGGGAGCTTTGCCTTTTGAAATGTATCAAACTGCTCCATTGCTTATGTTTTGAAAATTTATCAATCTCTCTAGTCCCTCCTCTCTCCCCTTCTTCCCTCTCTCTCCCATTTGTGTCATCATGTTTGTAGAACATCATGCGTAGAACTTTGCAAAGATGGAGTGATATTCGGGTGAGGTACATTTGTGAATAATGTGTAATTCAATATCATGAATCATACACATTTTAATAAATAGTCTGAAGACTTATTAATAGTCACTAACAAATCTAAAGGACTCTAAAATTGTTTAAAACTGAAGTATTTGGGGATTTATGTATGACTTTTATCTTTGTGTAAAGTAATTTATACATTATTTATTTATTTTTTAAAAACTTTTTCTTTTAATGTATTTTATTGATTTTTTTTTAACAGAGAGGAAGGGAGAGGGATAGAGAGTTAGAAACATAAATGAGAGAGAAACATCGATCAGCTGCCTTCTGCACACCCCACACTGGTGTTGTGCCCACAACTAAGGTACATACTCTTGACCGGGATCGAACCTGGGACCTTTCAGTCCGCAGGCTGACTCTCTGTCCACTGAGCCAAACCAGTCAAGGCTGTATGTTATTTATTTTATTTTTGTTGTCCAGAGTGAAAGTATTCAAGCCAGCAAGTAGTATTTTTTATTGCCTGGAAGCAGAATGTTGTAACAAGAACTCAGAATGTTAAAGCTCCATGTAGTTCTGATTAATTAGCATTTTCAGAGGTATAGGCATAGTTTTGATTTTCTCTGTAGGCAGTACAGTTATAAGCTGTGGTTTTTATTTATTTTGGCATGTAAAAAAAGTTTTCTGCAAGACTAGTTTTACTTTATGCAATTATAAGATTGTGTGTATATTTGTATAAAGTTCTGTGTCAAATCCCCCATTGATTTAAGAGATTCTTTGCCATTTAAAGAATTTGGTGCTAATTGAAAAGAAATTATACAAAAATGTATTGTTTGCTTTGATTCACATAATTCTGTGTGGCTACTACAAGAAAATTAATTTCATGGTCAACTATTAAAAGCATATATATTTCAAAAGAACCTTCTCATTTTTTTCAGTACAATTGTATTGTTGAAATACATGTATTTTCAGTAAAACTTAAATAAAATAGCACAAGAATGACTTTTCAGACAATTTGAAGTAAGTTAAAAATTATTATTTTTTTAAATCTTTATTGTTCAGATTATTACAGTTGTTCCTCTTTCTCCCCCCCATAGCTACCCTCCTCCCAGTTCCTACCCCACCCTCTGTCCTTACCGCCCCCCTCCCCTCGCTGTCCTCATCCATAGGTGTACGATTATTGTCCAGTCTCTTCTTGCACCCCCAACACCCTTTTCCACCTGAAAATTGTCAGTCCACTCCCTTTCTATGCCTCTGATTCTATTCTATTCACCAGTTTATTCTGTTCATAAAATTTTTATTAACTTGATTTTTAGATTCACTTGTTGATAGATATGTATTTATTGTTCATAATTTTTATCTTTACTTTTTCTTCTTCCTCTTCTCAAAGGATACCTTTCAGCATTTCATGTAATACTGCTTGGGTGGTGATGAACTCCTTTAGCTTTTTTTTGTCTGTGAAGCTCTTTATCTGACCTTCAATTCTGAATGATAGCTTTGTTGGGTAAAGTAATTTTGGCTGTAGGTTCTTGCTGTTCATCACTTTGAATATTTCTTGCCACTCCCTTCTGGCCTGCAAAGTTTCTGTTGAGAAATCAGCTGACAGTTGTATGGGTACTCCCTTGTAGGTAACTAACTGCTTTTCTCTTGCAGCTTTTAAAATTCTCTCCTTGTCTTTTGCTCTTGGCATTTTAATTATGATGTGTCTTGGTGTGGTCCTCCTTGGGTTCCTTTTGTTTGGAGTTCTCTGTGCCTCCTGGACTTAGAAGTCCATTTCTTTCACTAGGTATTGGAAGTTTTCTGTTATTATTTCTTCAAATAGGTTTTCAATATCTTGCTCTCTCTCTTCTTCTGGCACCCCTATAATTCTGATGTTGGTACGCTTGAAGTTGTCCCAGAGGCTCCTTACACTGTCTTCATATTTTTGGATTCTTTTTTCTTTTGGCTTTTCCAATTGAGCGTTTTTTGCTTCTTCACATTTCAAATCTTTGACTTGATTCTTGTGATCCTCTAGTCTGCTGTTGGATCTCTGTATATTATTCTTTATTTCAGTCAGTGTATGCTTAATTTCTAGCTGGTCCTTTTTCATATCCTCGAGAGTCTCACTAGATTTATCAGCAGTCTCTAGAAAATTCTTGAAAAACCTTATAACTGTGGTTTTGAACTCTATATCCAGTCGTTTGCTTTCCTCCATTTCTGTCATTTGTGACATTTTTTTTTGTCTCCGCATTTTGGCTGCTTCCCTGGGTTGATAGAGTCGCTTTCTGTGTTAGATGATCACTGAGAGGAATTGACCTCCAAGCTACTTAGTTATGAGAGTCAGCTGTGTCTACAGTGGGACAACTTCTGTGCTGGAGACACCCTTATGGGGCAAGAGTTGTTTCAGTGGGGCTTTGGTGCTCACTGTGTCTGCCCTGAGT
The DNA here is from genome assembly GCA_004026665.1 of Murina feae. NCBI lineage: Eukaryota > Metazoa > Chordata > Mammalia > Chiroptera > Vespertilionidae > Murina > Murina feae. Next base: position 13,391 of record PVJC01024271.1, read on the forward strand.
GAGTCCTTTGTGAATCTGAGAAGTTGTAATCTGGGTGGTCCCACTCTGACCACTGGGTACGCTGGCTCTTATATCTCTAACGAGTTGCTATTTTAGCCTTTGCCTGAGGCTACTCAGCCATTTATATGCAAAAGCCTCTGTGCTCAGCTTGGGAGGGGCGGGACCTCAGGGGGTCAGCTATCTCTGATTTTCAACCTTGTGCTAAGAGACATTGGGTCTCTGTGTCCCATGGTAATCGCTGCAAGCAACGTCGAGAGAAACCCGCTTTGGATTTCCTCCCAGTGCCAGTTCCACTTCTCCTAGTATGCGTCTGGGTCCCCAGAAACTCGCCTGGAACTGGAGTCCAGAGCCGCCGGGAGCTTGTGGCTCCCTCTGGATTGAAAAAGAACTGCCTCCTCCAGCGCCAGCCCTCTCCCCGAGTCTCGTGCGCGCACCTCCATACTTCTGTACTTTGCTTCCACACCTCCTCTGAGTCTCAGTCTCTTTCTAGTTGTAGAATTTTCACTCAGCCAGCCTTCCTGTGGTTTTGGGTGATGTCCGTTTTTTCTTTTCATTGTGATTTTGAAATAGTTGTGCATGGCCACAATTCCGGTGTTTACCTATGCCACCATCTTGGTTTCTCAAGTTAAAAATTATTTTGCAATTTATGTCTTTAATCTATGAAAATCTTTATTTGGAAGCAAAACTTCAAAGTGTAAAGAATATTTAAATGTAATATATACACCAATTACTTAATGCATCATGTCTTTCTTGGGAGCACTGCTGTTTTTGTAAAGTCACCATTCCTCTCAAGGTATTTTGTTATTTTCATCCAGTCTTGCATTGGGTACCTCAAGATATAAAACATTAAAAAAATAAAAACATAAAAGGAAAGAAAAGATTTTGGCCATTTCCCCATTTCTGAGACCCACCTCATCAGCCCAGGGATACGGTGAGCATGCCTACCTTGCATGGTTTAACAAATGCTTGTTGAGCATGTTCTCCATATCAGGCACTGAGTTAGTTTGCGGGGAGAGACTTGACAAAGGGAGCACGAGGGTATAGGTGGGGGTCTTCTGGAAGTCTCCAGTCCCCTCTTGAACACTTGTTCTCCACCCACACCTTGGTGTTGATTGTTGGTTCAGGGGATGACGGGTGGAGGGACACATGTGTTGGGATGTATGGCTTTGCATGGTTTTTAAGTAATAAAGGGAAAACGTTGAAGATTTTATTGTTAAACATTAAAAGCAAACGAAGGCAAGTAATTCTGTATTCTTTCGATTGGAAGTTATGTTTTAAGCCCCACACTAACAGGAAAACAGATAGCTAGTTTTGACAGAATCCTTGTAAACCCAGTTAAAAGGGAATTTAACTGGGACAAAAACTTGAACATCTATGTCCAAAACACAGATTAAGAAAGAGAACACTTGGGTGCAAAAATTGCCAAAAAAGATATATGCGGATAATTGAAAAGAAGAAATACAGGTCAGCAGGGCTACTTGTGTTAGTTTCCTGGGGCTGCTGTAACAATTACCACAAACTTGGTGGCTCAAACAACTCAAATCTATTCTCATAGTTCTGGAGGTCAGAAGTCTGAAGTGGGTTTCGCTGAATCAACACCAAGGTGTCCCATAACCATGTTCCCCTGGGAAATTCTAGGAGAGAATCCATTTACTGTCCTACCTCCAGCCTCGAGAGCTGCATTTCTTACTTTCCTTGGCTTATGACCCCTTCCTCTGACTTCAAAGCCAGCAGCAGCAAATACTTCGAAATTACTCTATTTCTATGAGTATATCACCGTTTGTCTTCTCTGTGCCTCCTTGTTATAAAGACACTTGTGATTGATTGCACGTAGGGCCCACCTAGATAATCCAGGATAATCTCCTCACTGTAAGACTCTTAATTTAATTACATCAGTAGAGTCTCTTTTTTCATATAAGGCAACCTTCATAGGTGCCAGGGATTAGGGCTGGATATTTTGGGGGGCCATTATCCAGCCTAATACAGCTAAAAATAGCATGGATAGTAGAGCTATACACACACATACAACTATATTGTTAGGAATTGGTTATCTCAGCATGGTGGGTTTGCAGGGTGCTTATAAAAGGATTCCTTCATATATCTTTGCATTGTCAAAGTTTTTATGGGATATATTTTACTAATGATCAGAAGAAATAAAAAAGAAAAAATAGAAAATTACTTTTAATTTGGGAAAAAGGATTATGAAAGACTTTATATTTTAGATTTACAGAAAAGTTGAGAGGATAATATAGAGAGTTACCCATACCATCATTCCCCTCTTATTAACATCTTAATTAGTATCATAATTTGTAATGAGCCAATATTAATACATCATAATTAACTAAAGACCATACTTAATTCAGACTTATTTTTACCTAATTGGCTGTGACAGTTTTTCAGGCTTGTTTTTTCTTTTTGAATGTTTTGAGCAGTACTAGTCAGATATTTTGTAAGATTCCCCTTATTGGCAGGTTTTGGGGAGATAGAACAGAGAGATAAAGTGCCGCTTCATTATATTATATCAGGGTCTATACTGTCAGCATTATTTATCACTGTTGATGTTGGTCTGCATCACCTGGCAGAGAAGGTATTTGTCAGGTTTTACTACTGTAAAGTTACTTTTTTGGGGGGGAGGAGTTATGTTTCCCCTAAATGAGGGTAGAGAATCTACATAAATAATTGGATGTTCTGGAGGCAGCTGATTGATGTTTCTAACTTTCTATCCCTCTCCCTTTCTCTCTGTAAAAAATCAATAAAATGTATTAAAAAAAAAAAGATGGTCATGTCAAATTTTCATATTTTAACATTCTCAAAGGAGTCTTTTAAGCTGTATGAGATTCTGAGCATGGATAAGTTCATTTTAGGTCAAAGAGCTCTTGGAAATATGTGGTAACTCACCATTTTAGGGCTGTCTGAAATTAACTGGGTGGTCTACCTTTTGTAATTTCTCAAAGGTTTTGCTCAAATACAAGTTAGATGAATTCTCTTACATATTGCACATTATTCACAACAAATGTAGCTGGACTTAAAGTTTCTATTAATAAAGGAAAAAGAGTATTAGATAAAAGTAACTTACGTTGATGGGAAAATGTAGGTGTGAAATACACTATACGATAATTTTGCAGTTGGCCTTGTCGTTCTCTTTTCCTTCCTTGAGAAATCCTGACCTTTGCAAGACCAGGTCTCTTACAGATTTCTAAAATGCCCCATGGTTCTCCTTGGAAGTATAGTACGTATCACATTTGCTATCGTTTGACTCCCTGGCACCCTTGCTGGATGGAGAGCTCTCTGGGAGCAGGGACCATGTGTGCTCTGCTCATTACTGTATCTCCCATGCCCACATATAGTAGGCATTCAAACACATGTTAACGGGCTGTCCTGTGCTATTTTGGGCACTTCTAGAAATATAGGTGGTTAAATACTGGGTCACAGTTATAACATGATGTGTGAAAAGGTAATACACGATAACAGAATTAAAGAAAAAAATATATATGGAGGAGGAAGATGAAGTAAATGTTGCAAAATGTTAACAGTGGTTATCTCTGGGTTATAAGATTATGGCTGGCTTTAATTTTCATTGTTTTCCAGTTCTCTTCAATGAGTTTATTATTTTATATTCAGGAAATATCAAGAACACAGTACCTGAAACTTTTATAATTAGGTAAAATGGTAAGCCCCATTATAAAAACGACAACAAAACAAACCAAAACAGTTCAGTTCTAGTATGCACAAGAGCCCTTGAGGCAAGACAAGAAAGTTGCCAAGTCACTGACCATCTCTAAGGCTACTTAGGAAGATCTCATCAAGCCCAGTTCAAGTATCGTTTATCTAATATTAATTTCAAAGTGCAATTTCCAATGGTATTAGTGTGACTGTCCTGTGTATTTCATTCACTTCACTAATTTAACTTTTGTGCATCTAACAAACTGCTAGAGTAAAAACTTCAGAGAATGTCATCTTCTCTTATTTTGTGTTTTTAAAAAGTCCATGGGATATAAAATCCAAATCTAACCTGGGAGTATCGGCCTGCTCTTACATTTTCCTTGAAACAAAAGAAATTCACTGCATTCTGCAACTGGCCCTTTTTCGATTTAGGTAAATCCCTGGATTATTTGAAAAATCTTTAAAAGACCCTGTAGATTTTATAAATCCAGGCCATTTGTATGTTTGTTTCCTGTCCCCCTAAGATAATTAAATAGGGATGGATGAGCATTAGGCTGCAGCAGAGATTGGAGCGGGGTGGGGGGGGGGGAGGGATCTCCCAGCATCCCTTCCTGCAGACGCATCAGCCACGGGCAGAGCGGACCTGCCACTTTAACTGACAAGTCTTAAATTCTGCCCTGGGAAGCTCTGGGATGCTGTCAGCCACCTCAGCAACTTCTTTTCTCATGCCTGGTAATTTAGAGTCTCACTGGGGACGGAGAAATAAAACAGAAATTGAGGATTTTTGTTGACTTTTAAATTGAGGACTTCCTCTTCTTTTTGTTGGCTGTTTAAAAATCATTCATTCCTCCAGAGTCACAGCTGGTCTAAATCTGTGAGTATGTTGCATTTATCTAGCTGTTCCCGGGGGTGTGATTGCAACCTTCTCTTTAGGTCTGTGAGGATTTAATTCGAGGAGAACAATGCCAGTTTTTAAAATCCGAGTTAAATTTCATTGGAGATCTCAAATTGTTGTTTTTTTTTTTTTTAAGTTGACATTTTCTTTATTAAAGGCTGTATGTCAAACTTGCCAGGGGTTTCCTCCCGCCACCCCTCCCCGCTCTGTTCCCCTGAGGGTGAGTGCTGAAATCAGAGAAAATAGCAAATCTTGCTGCTGCGGATGCCATTGCTGCAAGGTGTGTGGGGCTGCAGAACAATGGAAGGATCACCCTGGCTCACTGTTGGGTTCCCTGAGTTTGTCTTTGTGGGCTTCACCACAGGCTTTGTTTTGCTAGTGTGACTAAAACCTTAAGAAAGATTAAGTACAGGGTCATGCCCTCACAATAGAGTGGGTTGCTATCACCCCTCGCCTTGCTGTGTCAGCTTCAGCCTGTCTCTTTGTGGCAAGATTACAGTAAATGGGAGTCACCAAAAAGGGAGCTTTGCATGATCACCCTTTCCTAATTGTGCATTTGAATCTATGCCATTTTTTCCCCCTGGTGACGCAGACCCTTTTAGTCTAAACATCTGTCCTTAGTCATCATGTCCCAGTTTCCCCCACTGGAGTTCACTGGAGGCTAGAACTGTAACCTTGCTGAATTATCATTGACTCAATTGTGAAAATCTTGTAAAGATAGAGGTTAAATTATAGTTCCCACCATGACCCCCATATGTGACTCTTGATTTGCCTTTGTTAAATGGAAGTCTTATTATTTTAGTGAATTGGTTCATATTGTTTGGTTACTGATCTCAGTTCTTCGCCTTAAAATCACATTAGCTACAGCAGTTTCTAAAAGTTGATATGTTCAGAGACCAGTAGTCAGAATGCTTTGAAATACCAACTGGTAGCAGTCATCTTTGTAGCTGCAGAATATGTTTGGCTTAGGGTGACATATTATATGAGCTTTGTAGATGCCAGTATTTTGGTGGATTTCCTGCAGCATAAAATAAATCAAGGAATTTAAAAAGAAACTCTCTGCCACCCAGAGATGAAACATTTGCTGTTTTTATTTTTAAACATGTCATACTTAAGTGCAGCAACTTTGAATTTAATTAGGAAAAGATTCCTAAAAATTAGAAATTCTGCCTTCTCTAGGCCTGCAAAATTTATATTCACGCATTAATTAATCTATTTCATCCATTCAACAAATGTTGACATTTGTTCCTGATAGTGCAGATATTTTTAGCAGGTGAGAGGCATTCAAAAATGACCTAATTATTTCATTACAATTGTGGTAATTTCTCAGCTGTAGAAGTGTAGGTACTTTGTGGCCAGACCTATACAGGATATGCAAATACTTGCCACTAATTTTGACCCAGATTTTCTGAAGCCACAGTTCTTTAGGATGCTTGCGTTGGAAAGAGATTTTGGAAATCATGTAATTATTTCAACAAGTATGTGATAGGTACTATATACAGGGTGTCCCAAAAATGTATACCTACTTTGAATAATTATAAATCCCAATGGGTTAAATCTGAAAAGAAAGAAACATCAATTGTACTATTAGCTGTAAAGTATGTATTTGGGACACCCTGTATAGAGGAGATCATACAATAGGTAAAATAGTTTCCCATAACAATAAGGAAAAAAAAGAAAAGGGAAAAAAATGGTCTTCTGATTTTCTAGTCACTGTTTATTCTAGTATCTTAGAAGATGCCAAGACACCAAAAACAGAATAGAAAGCAAACAACAGATCAAAATCAACTAACTAAAATAATTCAAAATAATATCAACAAGAGTCTGAATCTGTAAAGGTGTTTGGCTGGTCTTGGTTCTGAAGAAGGAATCCTGGCAGACCTAACCCACTTGCCCTGACAGCCCCGACTCAGAGGGCTCCCTGTGCTGCCTGATGGTTAGTACTTGAGAATGAATAAGATTTTTTTAATACAGGAAATATCTTGGCTTATTGATAGATATTTATTCAAGAACTTACAGTTTGTTGGGAAATACTGACAGGAAATTCTATCTTTGGGACATAGTAGGATAAACAGTGTGTGGAGAAAGGTCAGGGTCTGTGAGCAATGATGAGGGGTGACCTGTCTAACCTGGGTGATGGGCAGGAGTCTGGGCAGATGCTGACCTCCGAGGGGTGACCTCCTAGGGCTTTCTGGAGGAGGTGTCTGAATTTAGGCAGATATTGCTATATACTTGGGCAGTCAGGTCTTGGAAGTGTTTTATTAGAACTGCAGATATGAGGCCCTTGTAGGAAAGGAAAAACTTTTCTCCTCTACACTTAGGTTCATTGCTTGGGGTTCTGCAGGTTAAATGGACAAAAGACAGATTACCAAGAGAAAGGAAAAATAAGATCAGTTTATACACACACACACACACACACACACACAAAATTCACAGAGTTCACAAAGAAATGTGCCTCAAGGAGGTGATTAGAATTTGAGGCTCATATACCATCTTAACAAAGGATGATGCATCCTGGAGAAGAGGCTGGACTAAAGAAAAGAGCTTCTGGGCTTCTGGATGGGGTAAGTTATGGGGAAAGGATTAGGAAACGGATGGCAAATAAGGATTGTTTTGTAAGGTTTGTTATACAAATAAAAATCCTTTTCAGGTGATAAGAGTTACCTCTGGGGTCATGTCCTTCCGAATATGGGAGAGAGGGGGATACCTTTACAAAGGGAAATTTATGTCCTGCTTTTAGACAGAGAAGAGGAAGGCAGAAGAGCTCATTGCCTTCAGCTCAAAACAGTCTTTCTGTCAAAGTGGCAAATTCTGGGGTAAGAGACTCTGATCGCCTTCAGCACCATCTCTTCAGTGTTTGCCAAGAAGTTTGGGAGGCCTACAGTTCTAGTGAGGATAGGCTGGTCAGAGGAAGACAGATGCCAGGGAACTGTGGCAAGGGAAGTGACCAGCCACAAAAGTGTTTTCCACATGAGGATCACATGGATTTGTATTTAGTGAGGACCACAATGTGGGGATTGGTAGAGGAGAAGTGTGCCTCAATCCTAAAGTATGACAACTTGTTCCTGGCTCTAAGACTCTGGTCAAAATTATTAATAATTTAGGGCTTAAATAGGCTTTTATGGCTTAAGTCGAGAATTTAACATATGTGTGTGCATATCTATATGCATGTATATGTATATTTCAGATATTGCCTTTATAGAAAACTAGGGACCCAGTGCACAAAAATTTGTGCACTTGGGGTGTCCCTCAGCCCGGCCTGTGCCCTCTCGCACTCTGGGACCCCTCAGGGGATGTCCATCTGCTGGTGTGCCTGGCCAGCCTGGGTGAGGGGCTGATGGCTATTTGCAGGCTGGCCAAGCCCCCCAGTGTGGACCTTTACTCCATTGGGGTGTGGCCAGCCTTGGTGAGGGGTTGAGGGCCATTTTCAGGCTGCCCACAGCCCCTTCAGGTTTTGGGTCCCTACTGGGGTGCCTGGGCAGCCTGGGTGAGGAGTTGAGGGGCGTTTTTAGGCTGCCCACAGTTCCTTCAGGGTTCGGGTCCTTATTGGGGTGCCTGGGCAGCCTGGGTGAGGAGCTGAGGGGCATTTTCAGGCTTTCAGGCTGCTCACAGCTCCCATTGACCCAATGTCCCAGCAAGGCTGGCTGGAAGCAGGTTTCTGGGGTTTATTTATCTTCTATAATTGATACACTGTTGCTTTAAGCCAAGGCCTAGGCAGGTAATGAAGCCTCCTGTTGGCTTTAGCGCCAAGGTTTCTATAATTGAAAGAATGTTGCTGTGAGCAGAGTGAGGCCCAGCCGGCATAGGCAGGTAGTTTCCTCCATCGCTGGTGCAACAGAAGCCTCCTGTTTTCTTCAGCTCCATGGCTTCTATAATTGCAACTATGTTGCTGTGAGCAGAGAGAGGCCCAGCCGGCCTAGGCAAACAGTTTACTCCTGGTGCAATGGAAGCCTCCTGTTTACTCTAGCTCCATGACTGCCGGCCTCCATCTTGGCTGGGTTAATTTGCATACAGCCTCTCTGATTGGCTGGTGGGCGTGGCTTAGGCGGCCTGTAGAAACAGTCAATTTCAATATTACTCTTTTATTAGATAAGATACTAGAGGCCCAGTGCACGAATTCGAGCACAGGTGGGGGGTCCCTCAGCCTGGTTGGTGATTGGAGCTGATCAGGGCAGCAGGTGGTTGGCTGGGGATGGGGCCACAGGAGGTTGGCTGTGGCAGTGCACTGATCACCAGGGCGCAGATCCTGTGTTGAGCATCATAGCAACTGATCAACCAGTTATTCGGTCATTTGATTGCTTAGACTTCTATGTATATAGATGCTTTGATTTCTAACCAAGTGACTTATAAACAAACTTAAATAGGAAATGACTTACTTACCACTTGTGTCGTTTCTAATCTTCCATTTTTTGCTTTAGATCTCTCATTTGATTAGCAGAAGGCTCTGAGGCCTCTTGTGAGACAGGACATTTTGAGGCTCTATGTCAAATATGTGGCGCATCGGCTATGAGTTTGACATACTTGCTCTTTGTGGTTTTAAAGCAGGAAGGAAGTATTAGGGGCAGAAAAAGAATACTGGGAACTAGCTATAAATATAAGAAATAGTAATCATATTCATATTTCTGTTAACTGTGATGGCTCTGTTCTGACTAGAGAAAGCACATTCTAACATGGCTGAGAGTTGTGTGCCCTGGGACCTGGGAGCTAACATTGGAATGCAGTTCATCCTCCTTTCCCAAGAGCTGCCTAGCATTATGGAAAGTTTTACAACCTTGTGGCTGGAACAATCTAGTTCCACTGACACCCACCCTTTGCAACCCCTAGCCCTATTGCCTGTAATCTGCTCCCAGAGGTTGCCCTCTGCAACCCACCCCCTCCACAGCCTGCGTTGCCTGTAACCTATAACCATTATCCTTTGCCTACTTTCCCGTGCCTGTAATTCTTACTCTCCCATCTCATCTTTGCCTTCTACCCAACATAAACAGCTGGCTTATGGGGAGGGGAGAGCAGACTTTCATGGATGACCTGCTGCTTTCTCATGCTACTGGTATTATTGGAGTAAATGCTCAGATATGATTCAACCCTGTTTCTGCTTAATTGGCTAAAGTAGTGACAGATAGCCTGGACCCCATTGCTTGTCCGGTTACAGAATGTTTAGAACCTTTTTGCTTTGACATCGTTTTCATATCTTAGTCGAGAAGAGATGAACTAGAATCTTTTAAAAATGTCTTCTGTGCCAGGTCCAGTACCTGTGGTAAGTCCTTGTATTTTCAACAACTGTGTTAATTGGGCTTGCCATTCCCTGTTCTGGATGAGGAAGATGAGGTGCATGAAGGCTAAACCAGTTACCCAATGCCTTCAGTGTGCTGACTGAGACCCCATCGTGCTAAAGGTTGGCAGATCTGTGCTCCAGCAGTTGTATTGTGTCCATTAGGTTGACTGGGAGGAGCCCCTTGCCCCCTTTCATTAAAAATCCACAGTGCACTCCCGGATACATGTGTCATGACAAAGCCTCAGTATGTTTGGACTTCATGCCCATAGGTTTTCCTAACATTTTGCACTTGCTTTCCACTTTTTGACACCATATTTACACGCTGCTTCATTTTAGAATGGGCGGGGTTGCATATATGGACAAAGGACATGAACATGAGTTTGATATGAATTTCACGCATGGGTTACTTTTCTTTCAATACTTTGTCAGTCTGCAGTTGTGGAAAGACTTCAGACCATTCACATGGTGTGAATGGCTATCTTTGGCGATTTTTTTTGAATGAGTGCGTTAAGGTATATCTCATTTCAAGTCACTACAGATGACTGTGTTTGAGAAAGCAGGGAAGGGTGGGACCAAGATCTGAATTTCTCTTGTGGATTGGGACTATAGTCATTCTCTTCCTAGTTACTGAGTGAAGCAAATTTTGAGCCATTCCTGGATCCAGCAAACCAGGCCCTATGTAGCATTTATGAGCCATCACCCCTCCTCAATATTAGTTTAGGTGTTTTTGTTATTGTTATTTGTTTTCTAAGCAATAGCACCCCTGTATAGCAAAACAATTTCGTGTGTCTCCTTGATATTATAGGCTGAATAAATACACACCAACTATGAAAATAGTCACAAACTGAAGATCTAAAGAAAATGAAACTTGGGCACTTAATTACTTGAGTATTTATATGCTTTCCCTTCTCTTCTGTTTGTCTGGACTAATAGTAAGGAAAGTCCTTGTATTTACTGAAAGCTGCTTATTTTTGAATAAAGGACTCTGATATTATATTCATCAGTACTTTCCATGATCTACATATGTGACATAAAATGCCAAGTATCATGACTGTACTTGGCACAGGGTGAAGTATAGAATCAATAAAAATGTCATTATTAAAAAATTGTTGAGCCCTCACTGGTTTGGCTCAGTGGATAGAGTGTCGGCCTACAGACTGAAGGGTCCCAGGTTCGATTCTGGTCAGGGGCATGTACCTTGGTTGCCGGCACATCCCCAGTGGAGGGTGCGTAGGAGGCAGCTGATCAATGCTTCTCTCTCATTGATGTTTCTATCCCTATCCCTTCCTCTCTGTGAAAAAATCAATAAAATATATTTAAAAAAAAATAGTTGTGCATCTCTCAGCTAAGCCAGAGAATTCTTCTCCTTAAAAGGCTCATAATCAATTCACCATAACTAAAAAGTAACCCCATAATTATACTATGATGAGTTGTAAATTCTGATCAAGGAACCCAGAGGAGAGACACATTAGGTAGCCTAAGGGGGGGAAAAACATATTGAGAAGTCTTTATTTTGAGAGTCAAATGAAAGGAAAACTTACTTTTAGCATCGATTTTTAAAAATGTCTTGTTTTGGTTTTCTTTGTTTTAGGTTGTGATGGTTTAAAACATACGATAATCACCCATTCAGTGTTACACTGGAAATCTGCATTTGCTCTGCATCCCTCCTTTGAGGACGTAATGAAAATGGCAAAGTGCTGCCTACGTGGCCTCTGCCCAGGGTGCAGGAAACACTGCCCTACTGAGCAGCAGGAATATAAACGTAGGTCTGATGGGAGGTTCTGGGCCTCAGTCCGTTAACTCTTCAACACTAGCACTGCATGTACAGGATGTTTCAGCCTAAACAATTTCATAAAATAGGACGCATTTCCCCCCATCACATCCCTTGAGGTAGACAGGACAGGTATTGTTAACCCTTCTCTGGCTCTCGTGTGTGTGTGAGTGTGTGTGTACATGTGAATGTGCATGTGCATGCTTTCTCCCCAATTTGTTTTTTTAAAATACTAGGGGCCCAGTGCACAAAAATTTGTGCACTCGGGGTGGAGGGAGTCCCTCAGCCCGGCCTGTGTCCTCTCACAGTCTGGGACCCCTCAGTGGATGTCCTATGATGGCCCCAGTCTGCCAGGCGCCTTTTGTGTGTGTGTGTGTGTATGTGTGTGTGTCACCACTGGGGACCTGCCCCCAGCCACATCTGAGGCTCGGAGCAGTCCTCCTGTGTGTGTCTACCTGCCAGGGGCCTGCCCCCAGGCACACTGTGGAGGCTTGGAGCAGGCACCCCCTCTATGTTGATCTCTCAGACTCTTGCCCTCCCCAGCATGTTGTTCTCTTTTTTGAGCTGTGACCAGGGCTGGGTGCTGCCTGCCTCCCAAGCTTGCCTACTGCCCATCTTCCTCCAGCCACCAGAAAGCAGGGAAAACCCCACCTCGTGGTCAGGCCAGCCTTTTCCTGCTCCC
>PVJC01024272.1:0-13139 GCA_004026665.1 Murina feae
AACCCAAGACCTTTTGGTCTGCATTCTGACACTCTATCCACTGAGCAAACTGGCCAGGGCCTTCTTAGAATTTGTAGTATAAATATATAGAGATTCTCATGAAGATATATTTCCAGATGTTCACTATATCAAAGTGTAATAACAAAAATCTATAAGCAATTTAAATATTCAATGATTTTGGAATTATATTTCAGTAGATCAAATAATTTCAAAATTGTAGCAAAATCATTCTAAAAATAGTGAGATGGGGAATGGGTATGAGTCCTAGGTAAATAAGCTCCATATGCTGAGTTCTGGTCCCCTCTTCCTCCTCCTTTCCTTCTCCTCCTCCCTCTCCTCCTCCTCCTCCTCCTCTTCCTCCTCCTTCATCTTTAATGGTAATCATCAGAACATCTACTTTACCTGAAAAACGGTTGTAATAGGAGTATGTTTGCATAGGAGCATTCTGACTACCCTGTAGAAAATAGTTTGCAAAGAGGTACAATTGGAACCAGGGAGATCAGTTAAGAAGTTATTTCTGTAGCTCAGTAAAAATAATGGTTCTTAGAACTTATCTGGAGATATTGAGAATAGCTAAGTTTGGCATGCATTTTGAGTTTCAGTGACATGATTTTGCTAATAGATTGAATTTTGAGTGTGAAAAATAAATAAAAAACATGAACAGTTCCAATGTTAGTTCAAACAATTGTATGAGTGAGTTGTCTTGATCAAAATGGGCAGGATTTGAGGATTAAAAAATTTGGTATAATCCAAACTCAGTTAAGTCTGATTTACCAAGTAGATATCCACAGGGAGATTTTGAATGGGCAGTTGGATAGTTAAGTCTGTAGTTAAGGAAGCAAGGTCATTTGTATAGACATATATTTGGGAAGTAGTCTATAGAGATTCCATTTAAAGTCAGGAGACCAAATAAGATTACTTATGGAATAAATGTAGTGAAAAAAGTTTAAAATTGAAGTCACAATGTAATTTAACATTTAGATTTTAGGTAAATAAGGAATATTCAGAAGGAGACTAAACAGGAATGGCTTATGAGGCCAAAAGCCAGCCATATGTATATGAGCTCATTTAGTCAAAGTGAAGACGATTCATGACTGTAGGAATGACCACCATGACAAGTTATTGAAGTGCTGACAGAGATGAAGACTCAAGATTTGACCACATGGAAGTCATTTGTGATTTGATAAGAATTAGGTCAAAGGCTTGGAAGAAATCCAAACAGGGCATTAGGAATTGAGAAAGTGCAGGTAGTAAGGAGAGAGAACTATTTGACAACTTTTCATAAAGAGAACAAAAGAAACTAATGGTTAGAGAGGCATCTGGGAAAATAAAAAGTGTTTTTTTTTTAAATGAGTATAGTATAGCATGTTTCTGTCCTGATAGAAATGACTCAGAAGAGAGAATAAAATTGATGATTCAAGAGAAAGAGGGAGATAATCAAGCTTGTCATGTTACCACCTACAATAGCAAGGTCACACATTCCATTTTTCCTGTAAAAGCAGGCATCTTTTGATATTTTTCACATTTACTATCTCTAACATTCAAAGCAGAGAAGCAGAGGCCCAGAGCGCTAATGTTCTGTCTTATCAATCAAACATTTCCTGGGAGATTAGGGGCTATATCAGCATCACCACTCATACCAATCTGCTTTTCCTTTTCAAAAATAGCCACATCTACCTCCATTCTTACATTTTATCATTTTATTTCAGTAGAATAAGTGTCTCTCTTTCTACCTTTGTTTTATGGATCTATTCACAAATGGCTGACTCAATTAGTTTTCTGTTCTTTTCAACCAAAACACCATTGATGAAGACACAGTAAAGACTTATTTTACGATTGAAGAATGGATGAATCTAAGCAAATTTTTCACAATTTGTGTGTGCTGTAGACATTTAGATGTCAAATCATGAAAAATATATGTGCACCTATACACATACCATTTTTTATCTAGTCCTGAATTTGTCAGCAATCTCAATGGCTAACTACATGAACTACATGGCTAACTAATGAAGTTAGCATTATTGGACAAAGAATTAATTTTCAGAATTAATAATTAGTTAGTGATAACAGATTCTATCAGGGACCAAGGAGCAAAAAACAATCAAATTCTGCCAAAGAAAGTGCTCCTTAGTATGTCACTGGCAGTATCACCACCAGATATATTTGATATTTGTATCCATGTCATTGGATTCATTGTTCCTAAATTCTCATCATCCATTCCATTGCCACTCTTGCCATCAATTATCTCTAAATGATTGGCTGAGCATAGATCATTTGACTTTTCTTAGTTGACAGGAAAGAGGAAGAAGGTTATTTTCCTACATTTAGTTTATATAATAAAAATTATTTTAAAAAATATATTGTATTGAATTTTTAACAGAGAGAAAGGGAGAGGGATAGAGAGTTAGAAACATTGATGAGAGAGAAATATCGATCAGCTGCCTCCTGTACACTCCCTACTGGGGATGTGCCCACAACCAAGGTACATGCCCTTGACTGGAATGGAACCTGGGACCCTTCAGTCTGCAGGTCAACGCTCTATCCACTGATCCAAACTGGTTAGGCTATAATAAAAATTTTTGATGAAACTTCTACATAATGCCTGTTAGGAAAAAAACAACAAGTGACAATTGATTTGAAGTCTGTGTTGGAGTAAAGCCATATCCTTGAGTTTCATGAACTTCTAAAAACACATAAAAGTATCCAGAAAATTAGACTAACCCATAATGAGGTCCCATCTCTTCAGTGTTTCTGTTTCTTTAACAGAACCCATCATGAAGTAAATTGCCAAATGTACTTCTTGGCAGATATGACACAAAGCATAATTATTATCTCATGAACATTTCTTTAGCAATGAAGAGAAAATATAATTAGCAATGTGTACAATTTTTCTAATTTTGTGACCGGACATACCTGACATTTGGTTTTATATTTTCTTAATTACATCTTTGTACTAATGGAATAATTGTCTCAAGTCAGCACTAGGCATATTCAAATACTGTACAATCTCCAAAACACTTAAAAAAACATAAATTTAATTCTCTGTGACTTTATCTATAAAATTGTTACAATAATACCTGATTCCAGGATCAACATTTATATTAAACATAAAAAGCATCAATATAATTTCAGGGGGGAAATTATTAAAACTGTTCAAATAATATGTTATCATGTATGGAAAGTTATTTTTAACTCAGGCACATTAGCTTTAGAAAGCAACATTAGATTATGGGGAAAAACTAAGTTGTTAGAACTATTCATATAGTACAAATTATAATTAAGGGATAATCTAATTTGAGAAATAGAATTAATTATTTAAAGATTGGTTTTTTTATATGCTCCTTATTTTAGTTTTAACAGTCTCCTTTTCCCATTAAAAACTCTATGTTAATCAAGACTATAAATAATTATTATCTGATGGTCATTGATCTTTATAAAATATTTCTAGCAGGGAACAGTGCACTTTTCTCAGTAGGACCTAAAACAGTGTCATCAACCACTGTGAGAACTCCATGAATACTTTATGATAATTCAAGAGGACACATGTCCAAATCCACAATCATTGTTACTTTTGGCATGTATCTAAAAGAATGGCAATATTGGCAGCTTTGGTTACTGAATTGATGCTGGAGGTTGTTCGTTTTAAATAAGAGTTGGAATATCATGGTGTGAAGTGCAGAGGTAAGCCTATTGAACACTTCCATAAGGAATTAGAAAATCTGAGTTCTATCCTAGTTTTGCTTTGTTTATTTTATATATTTATATATATCTTCATATAGTAAGAAATACAACAAATGCAAAAAAATGCTAAAATATAATACAAATATACATGTTTAGGCTAAGAATATTCTCTAATTTACTAGCTCTACAAAAGTTATGCTATTATAACCCATTAACATTTATATACTGTTTTTAAATCCAAAAATTCAATGTAGGATGTGAGAGCAATCTGGCTGTGACATCTGGCACCCCATTGATCACCAGGGTTGATTTGGCTGATCTGGCTGACTAAGCATGTGTCCTCCTCCTCCCTCACCAATCTATGTGCATCCCTCCCACAGCTGTACCCTACGTCAAAGAGGACAAGCTTCCCCCCAGAGGAGGGGACACAGTCTTTCATCAAGGGTTTAAGAGTAGCGGCACTCCCCTCCTTGAATTTCCAAATAAGTTCTCAAAAATTCCATGTAGTCCTGAGAATTAAATCTAAACTAATAAAAGAGTAATATGCAAATTAACCATCACTCCAAGACAACTAAGCCACACCCACCAGCCAGTCAGAGTGACTGTATGCAAATTAACCCAGCCAAGATGGCAGCTGGCAACCACAGAGCTAGAGTAAAAAGGAGGCTTCTGTTTGGAGGAAACTGATTGCCTTGGCTGGCTGGGCCTCTACTCAAGGCAACATAACTTCAATTATAGAAGCTATAGAGGTAAAACAAACAGGAGGCTTGGTTCCCTGCCTAGGCCTCTGCTCAAAGCAACAAAGTTTCAATTATGGAAGATAAATAAACTCCAGAAACCTGATTCCAGCCAGTCTTGTTAGGACGTGGGGTCAATGGGAGCTGTGGGAAGGCTGAAAACAGCCCTCATCCCCTCACCCAGGCTGGCCAGGTACTCTATTAGGGACCCAAACCTGAAGGCACTGTGAGCAGCCTGAAAACGGCCCTAAGCCCCTCACCCAGGCTGAGCACACCCCCATGGGGTGAGGGTCCCCACTGGGGGGCTTGGCCAGCCTGACAACAGCCATCAGCCCCTCACCCAGGCTGGCCAGACATGCCAATAGGTGGACATCCCCCGAGGGGTCCCAGACTGTGAGAGGGCACAGGCTGGGCTGAGGGACCCCCCCGAGTGCACAAATTTTTGTGCACTAGGGCCCTAGTAGGATAATAAATACATAACCTCCTTGAAAATTCTAAAGAATGATGTAAATACTAGGGGCCTGGTGCATGAAATTCGTGCACTGGGGGGCAGGTTCCTCAGCTCAGCCTTTCCTCTCTAACATATTCAGAGCCCTTAGGGGGTGCTCTACTGATGGCTTAGACCCACTCCCTGCTCCTCTTGGGGAGCAGGCTTAAGCTGCAATCTGGCCTTTCTGGGAGGTGACCAGGCTAATCAGGGGAAGCCACCAGCCTCATCACCCTGCTGCTGCAGCCACTGCCAGTCATCACAGCCACCAAGGTGTTTTCATCAACACAGACTCCAGTCCCTTCACTATGAAAAAATGACAACTTTCTTTAGGCATTTTCAATATGGGTCTTTCATAGGATATGACATTTTTTCTTTCTTTCTTTTTTTTTATTCTCGCCTGATAATATGTTTCCATTGATTTTCAGAGAATGTGGGAGAGAAGGAAAAAACAGAGAGGAACAGCAAAGTGAGAGGAACAATTTGATTGGTTGCCTCCTGCATATGCCCTAACTTGGGCCCTGGCCAGGGAGGAGCCTGCAAACTAGGTACATGCCCTTGGTCAGAATTGAACCGACACCCTGTAGACAGCTGGCTGAGGCATTATGCACTGAGCCAAACTGGCTAGGGCAGCATATGACATTTCTTAGCCCTCCAGCAGTGGACCATCATTTTCTTTTTGTCCAGGAGTGTGGTGGAAAAACCCTAGATGCCTTTTTGGATTCTTATTACCCAAGTTACTAAGAATATTACCAGTGGCATACAGGGAGCTTAGCCAATAAGCGGTAAGAAAAGGTGTTTCCTCTATAGTTCACTCCAATCCCAGCTCCATCCCTGCCCAGGCCTATAACCTCTGGTCAAGGATGCAGGCCTGTGCAGGGTCCCCCAGACACCTGAAATCACCGGCTCTGACCCTACCCAAGCCTGAAGCTTCTGGGCAAGGCTGCAGGCCTGGGGAGGGGACCCCCCAGAACCCTGAAATCACTGGCTCTGCCCCTGCCCAGGCCTGTAATCTCTGCCTGAGGCTATAGGCCTGGGAAGAAGACTCCCAAACCCCTCTGATCACCATCTTCACAGAGCCCAGGCCTATGTGATCACTGGCTCTGATCCTGCTCCCTGCCATTGCCATCTCTGCCCTTGCCCCAGTGCAGCCTGTGACCAAGGCTACAAACCTGGGAAGTGGACCCCCAGACCCCTGCATTGCTGGCTTTGCCCATGCCCAGACTCTTGTGATTGCAGGCTCTGCACCTACCCCTCCAATCACTGGATCTGCCCCTGCCCAGGCCCCTGAGATCACCAGCTCTGCCCCTGCCCCGCTGCAGCCTCTGGCCAAGGCTACAGGCCTGAGCAGGAGACCCCTAGGTTCTTGCCATTGCCAGCTCCACCCTTGACCCTCTGGCCAAGGCTGCAGGCCTGGGCAGGGGCCCCCCAGACACCTACTTTGCCTGCTCCACCAGTTCCCAGACTCCTGCAATCGCAGGCTCTGCCCCTGCCCCTCCAGTTGATGGCTCTGCAGAGCCCAGGCCTCTGTGATCTCCGGCCTTGCCCCTGCCTAGGCCTGAGGCTTCTGGCCCAGGCCTTATGCCTGTGTAGGGCACCCTCAAATCTCTTGAATCACCGGCTCTGCCCTTGCTCATGCCTGAAGCCTCTGGTGAAGGCCTCTGGCCTGGTCAGGGGACCCTCCCCCAGACCCCTCTGATCACCTGTTCTGCCCCTCAGGTCCCTCGCCTCCCCCACCACCTGCCTGGCTAACGGGCCTGACCACTTTAGTGACGGGGCTGAGCTGGACTGGGTGCCGCCATCTTGTTGCTATGGGGGTGACCATCTTTATTATGGAGTGATGCTTAATTTGCATATTACTCTTTTATTAGATAGGATAGGATGTAGCTATGGGCACTGCCATCTTGTGGTCATGGGGATGGCCGTCTTTGTGATAGAATGACACCTAATTTGCATGTTACTCTTTTTATTAGATAGGATGTGGCTATGGGCACTGCCATCTTTTGGACATGTCGGTGGCCATCTTTGTGACGGAGTGATGCCTAATTTGCATATTTCTCTTTTATTAGGTAGGATATTATATATGCTTATGTTTATAACTATTTTGGTATCATTTTTAGCAGTGGCTTAGATGAAGGAAAATATTTTCATGGCAAGCATTAAACTGATTTTTGTATTGATGATCATCTATCAGTGATATTTGTTTACAGAGTATTTCTTGTGTAGTGTACAAAGTGATTTATAGAATTTGTAGGCAGCTCTCCTCCATTATCACCTAGCATTAGGCTAGTAAATCAAGGTTATTAAGAAATAAACCTGACTTTATGAGGTCCATCCATAAATCTGCAATCCAGGTCAATGGTATCTCTTAGTGCTATCACATTAAAGATAGCAGTTGCTAGATATAAAACTCAAAAGGGATTTAAAGATCTAAGTAAAAAGAATACATAACTGAACAAGAGCAATTATTTGAATTAATACTATTCACTCTTGTAAGCAAATTCTCTGATACCTTGCTTATACTAGAAAGAGAATTCAATTTTAGCAGTTATCTGTCATAGTGATATAATGTGTCACCTTCTACCAGAAGCAAAGATGCAATGCCTTAATCAGTCCATAAGGGAGTACAGTGTAGGAGCCCAGGGGAATTGTCCTCAGCACCTTGGGATACATGTTGTTTCTATAGATTCATTTTAAGAGAGTACTCTTGGGAGAATTATTCCAAATGAGAGAAGAACACATTTACTTTAGGATGTGGTGACATTTGAGGAGCATAAAAGAGAATATACTGCCTCAGCACATCGTATTTTCATTTTCTCCCTTTTTGTTAATTTTAGATCAGATTTTTGTTCTTGGAAAGAGCAACACAATGAGAATTATCTTTTATTAATAACCTAGTTTAAATGATTCACCAGTTCATTACCAATGGAAGACTATTGGAAAGGAGGTTTCTTTCCACTGGGTAAGTTGGAAATGAAGATCCAGATATAGCCCAAGAGGGAAAGGACTTAGAATTTGGAGAGAGTATAAAAGTCATCAAAACAGCATTGGATTTGAGGGCAGTGAAGATAAACACTATTGTCCAGCTGGCCTACCTAGTGGTTGAGCACGGACCTATCAAGCAGGATGTCATGGTTTGAGTCCTGGTCAGGGCATATGCCTGGTTGCAGGCTTGATCCACAGTAGGGGGCGTGCAGGAAGTAACAATCAATGGTTCTCTCTTATCATTGATGCATGATTCTCTCCCTCTCCTTCCTCTCAGAAATATATATATATATATATATATATATATATATATATATATATATATATATATAATTATTAAGTAGGCGATGGATTACAAAGAAGAAGGGAAACATAGGTTTGAGGGACTTCTGAAAGAATTTCTGTAGGTCTGCTCTTGTAAAGGGACACACAGGCATACTTCAGAGATAGCACTGATGCAGTTACAAACCACCTCAATCAAGTGAGTGATGTTATACAGTGAGTCATATTCTTTTTGCTGATGGAGGGTCTTGCTTTCAATTTGAAAAAGAATCTCACATCTGTAAAACACAATAAAATGAAGCACAATACAAGATACACCTGGACAGGGAAAGACCGTGGTTCTTTTATGCATGCTTTGGGTATCACCGAGGCAAATCTGACTAATAAAACCATTATACCTCATGCTTTGTCCCTGATGAGCTATACTATTTAGATTTGGCATTTTCCAAGTGAATATGAAGCCATACTTCTTGTACCAGGTCTGCTGATCAAACAGGTATGGAAGCATTGGTAGTAAATACAGGATAGAACAAAAGTAGATTTACAGTTGTTTGTGTAGAAAATAATACATTAATTACTAAATAATAGTACAATATTAAACTGTGTTTCACATACTCACAACAATAAACTTCCTTTTGCCTCACCCTGTACTTACTGTTTTATTGCCTGGTTCTTACCCTTCCTTACAAGAATTTCAGCACGTTAGTCTAGAAATGCCAGTCCTCTATTTTTCTGATGCTTGAAGAAATGCTTTGTGATAATGCCATGAAATGAGCATTTGACACAGGGAAATCTGTAAATCAACTTTTCACATTAGTCACTGCTACAGCGATTCACTCCAGGGGTACCATTTTTAGGCCAAACTGTACATGACTATTATTCAGTAGCAAAACACAAGAGGAATAAATGCTGAGTCTGGAAAACAAGAGTTCATTTTGTGAATCCTGGTGAGGAAGGTGCCACAGAACAAGAGTCTGAAAACAGTTTTTGTCTCTAGAAGTCTCTTGCTGCAAGGTACTCCACATCTGAGACACACACATACTGATAGACTGTGGTGGGGAAATCAGCAGTTAAGTGAGGTCCCTAAATGCTGCCTCTGCAACCTACGCTGCTATATTCTCCCTTCATCCCTGATTTGAAGCAGTAGGTCTTCCCCTGAGCATCACTTTTTTCATTTCATTTTTTTCTTTTAAATTTTTATTTTGCTTTCATTAAATTCTGCAGGGATGGCAACTGACAGAAAGCAAAACGATACAGTGATGAAAAAGCAGTGTGCTAGTTTAATTGTGTGCCTCAAAGCCGTATTCCAATATTATCATCAGTTCTGTCACAGTCTGTCCTGCATTTTAGATGAAATCTGGGAGGATAAGCAATTTAAAATAAGTTTTATGTGCTGCTTGTGAGAGCAGACAGATCATTGCATCCATCAAATCCCTGTTTACCTCAATAGAGACTGGCATGATCTTAAACTAGCAAAAACTGCTCTTGGTTTGTTGCTATTAGTATTCTTGGCTGCTTCGCGGTCTGAGGCCAGCAGCAGGAGATCACTTAGGCGTCCATCACCCATAGTGGTTCTTACAAAATATAATCCCTAATTCACATTAGCACAAAGAAGTGTCTTTCATTCTGAAGTGCAGAAGCTGGTGAAGAGAACACGATGCTGTTATTGACAGTGTGGCCGATGAGCTCTTGGTATTTTGGGAGAGGGTTCAGGGTGCTTTCATTGTTCAATTAGAATTCTTTAAAAGTTATGGATGTTTTGACTGCTTTAGCAACTAGGTTCAAGCAGATTGTTACAGAACAGGGTAACAAATAATGACAAAAGCGCAGAAGTAAATTTTTAACTATGTGGCAACAGATAAATTGGAACATGGACTTTATGGAGTGCAAATATGATTACCTTCAACTCTTCATAAAAAATACAAAGTTCCTTTATACACAACACAGCTCTATCTACCTGTTATGTGTGGATGCAATTTAATTCCTATAATATCTTTGTAGCAATGCAAACAAATAAAAATAAAAAAACTTGCATTTTAGACAAGCAATCTGAGAAACCTACAAATTGCTCTTTTAAGTATCATTGATTTCTTTTTGAATCATTTTATCTTGAGCTACAGAATAGATGTTATCATTCATATTGTCATATGAACTGATTTCTTAATTTTTCTTTCTCATGATGATGATAAAATAGTCCCTGATATTAGTGAAAACTTTAGGATATAAGTTATATTTACTCAATTACTTTTATTTTTCTAAATTGGTAATAAAAATTAATTCAAATTTCTAGTGTTCAAATATTGCATTTTTAAAAGTTTATTTAAAGTGTTTGTTAAAATTCATCTTGAATTTATTAATGAGTCAAAGTATTTTGGTATAGTTAGGTTAAGGCTGATTGGATGTCTTCAAATGACATTTCTCACCCACTCTGGAGGAAAGATAAATCCATTTTCTATAGAGGAATGTGTCCCAAAAAACGTATGCACACTTTAACAGCTGAGAGCTCAATTTTTAAAATGAAATGTACTTTAATAAACAATGCCTTTGTAAGTATTCAAAGTGTGTGTATACATTTTTGGGAGAACACTCTATATATACTAGAGTTAAGACAAGAATTAAAGTTACTCTATTTTTGCATCATAATTATCTTAAAGTTATGCTGAAATATAGATTCATATAAATTCATACCATACTCCTTATTTTTATCAAAACTAAGAACGATTATAGTTATTATGAAAACCATGGACAAAATTGGTATAAAATGCTTAGCTGATATTTCTTTATTGTATTTTGACTGTATTTATTACTAATATCATTAGAGAAATGAAATTTGAATTGACCATATCTAATCATATCTAGGAGGGAAATTATATAACTTTTCAGCATATTAAGACAAATTATAATCTTCAATGGAACATAAAATAAAAACAAATTCAACTATTAAGATAATGTTTACATCACCATCTCAAAGTTTTGCTTATTTCTTCAATGAATAGAAAATATGTTATTGCAATGTCTTTTCCTTCTCTCCAAGTTTCTGAGAAGAGATGCAACCAGAGTGCTATTTTTATCAAGCTGAGCCTTCTTACAGAAACTTTTCTCTATGCCCTGGCTTTAAAGTCCTAAGTGTAAACGTGGATGACTTTTTATATGACAGAACCTTGGTGTATATTAAGATAACATCAGATTTATCTTTAATAAACTAGATGAATGCTGTTTTATTGACATAAGATAAATCACCAGAATATTTTTTGAATTATATGACAGTTTATAGAGGGTGGACAGGTGATCATCAAGTCAGAATAGAATATCTCTGACAAGAACACATAAAAATTACCAAAAAACAATCAAGTTTATCTACTCTAATAAAAGAGCAATATGCAAATTAACCCTCACACCGTTACACCTAAGCCATGCCCACCAGCCAAACCATGCTTGCCAGCCAATCAGAGCGACTACATGCAAATTAACTCATAAAAGATGGTGGTTAATTTGCATACACAAGTGAGCGAAGTAGAAGGAAGCCAAGTGCTGCAGAAGGGAGCCAAGTGGTGGAGAAGGGAATGGAGCCAAGGCAGCAGAGACAGTGAAAAAGGGAGAGAGAAGGGAGGGAGGCAGCTGAGACAGCAGAGAAGGAAGCTGAGGTGGGTTTTGTTTCCTTCTCTGCTTCGCTCCGGCTCAGGAAGCCCTATTCTTGCAGGAATCTTCCTGCAATGGGACACTAGTCCTCTATAATAAAAGACTAATATGCAAATTGACCAAAAGGCCGATCGCTATGATGCACACTGACCACCAGGGAACAGATGCTGCACACTGACTGCTGGCAGTGGCGGGGCTGGCGAGGGGGCAGTTCCAGGCCAGCCAAGGTGGGTGCCAGTGGGGACCCTTGATTGCACAGCTAGTCATCCCACAGATCAGCCCTGATCACTGGCCAGACCTACCTGTGCACAAATTTCAAGCACCAGGCCTCTAGTTGCTTTAAAATGCTTGATAGTTTATATAATCCATGTCCATTAGAAAACAGAGCTAATAGGGTCAATTAATTTTATTTTTATTTTTATATAGTGCCTACATATTTGGATATCTCAGATCATTTAAAAATATTTTGCTTTTGAAAAAAGCATTCAGGTCTTTCTGGCATTTGACCCTGAAAGTGTTCTAAAAAGTAAAAACTACTTTTCTGAGTGCTCAGTGCACCTTTGTGACTGGTTACTTCCCAGCGTTTAGATCCTTGGACTTTCCTCACAGAACGGCCCCCAAATGTCAGTCCCCGCTCCCACTTCAAGGAAATAAACGGAAACTGCCTCCAGCCCCCAAGCTGGAGAATAAACCAACCCCTAAGGACATACCAAAAGGAAAAAAAGATTGAACATATTGATGAAGTACAAATGAAATAGACAGCCAGTGAGGAGATTTTGAAGTAGAGCAGAAATATAACAAACTCTGCCAACCCTTTTTTTCAGAAGAGGTCAGAACTGATCACCAAAATCCCAAATTTTGGGGTAACAACATTTGTCAACCATCCAAAGTGTCTGCACTGCTTGGGGAAGAGGATGAAGAGTCAATGCATTATTTGACAAGAGTTGAAGTGACAGAATTTGAAGATATTAAATCAGGTTACAGAATAGATTTTTATTTTGATGAAAATCCTTACTTTGAAAATACAGTTCTCTCTGAAGAGTTTCATCTGAATGAGAGTGGTGATCCATCTTCAAAGTCCACTGAAATCAAATGGAAAGCTGGAAAAGATTTGACAAAACGTTCAAGTCAAACACAGAGTACAGCCAGCAGGAAGAGACAGCGTGAGGAACCAGAGAGCTTCTTTACCCTGTTCACTGACCATTCGGACGCAGGTGCAGATGAGTTGCGAGAAGTCATCAAAGATGACATTTGGCCAAATCCATTATAGTACTACTGGGTTCCTGACATGGATGATGAAGAAGGGGAAGGAAAGAAGATGATGATGA
>PVJC01024272.1:13239-25781 GCA_004026665.1 Murina feae
TGTGTGTGTTTATTTTGCTTAAAATATTACAAGTGATAGGTAGGTCTCCATTTTTCCCCTTGCCCTTCCCCCTTCCTCCCCTACCCCCCCCCCCCCCCGTTTCTTTGAGAACTCTTTTCTCTCCTTTACACCATGGTTCTCACCTTATTTGGGGTGGGGGTGGGGGTGGGGGATATACCTTGAGCAGAATACAGTGGAAAAAGAATCTTTTCCCCTTTCTGGTCCAAATTCATTTTTATCCCTTCCTGTCTCAAGAAAAACTTAATGGAATTAACACCACAGTGGGGAAAAAAACAAACAAACAAACAAACAAAAACACACAAAAAAAACAAAAACAAAAAAACTTCTGCTCCCTTAGCTCTGCTGGGAGCTGGAGGTTGCTAGGCTCCTGTGTAGTAGTGCATAGAATTCTAGCTTTTTTCCACCTTTCTCTGTATATTAGGCTCAGAGATTACACTGTGTCTCTATGTGAATATGGACAGTTAGCATTTACCAACATGTTATCTGTGTACTTTCTCTTGTTTAAAAAAATAAAAAAAAAAACTTTAAAAAGAGGGGTGTCATAGAAGGTCAGCAAAGGTGGGTTTGAAATATTTGGGTGGGTTAAGTGGACATTTTGACAACATGGCTCTCCTTTGGCGTGTTTAATTGTGATGTTTAATGGACATCCTTGCAGTCTAAGATGACACTTTCAAAGTAAAATTCTCTCCTAACGATGACGTGAGCCCTGCTGCTCAATGGGAGAATCAGCTGAACCTGTAGGACCTTACTCAGAATTGACATTTCTCTATTGTAATTTTGTTCCTATTTATTTTTAAATTTTCTTTTTGTTTCACTGGAAAGATAATGCTCAGTTTTAAATGTTAAAAGTGTACAAGTTGCTTTGTTACAATAAAACTAAATGTGTAACCCCCCCCCCACACACACACACACACAATTCCTTTTCTGAGAAGTCTTCAAAATTGCTGTGCTGATCTGAAGAAAATAATGTAGCATTCCATAAAATGTTTAAAAAGTTAATAAGTGCATGTGGAAAAAGAAAGCAAATTTCATGAAGCTCTAGTAGCCTGGTACACAAAATTCATGTACATTGAAAGAGAACTAATTAAAGAAATGTAATTTGGACTCACTATGTAATATCAATAATATGGAACACGAGGCAGTCTGCATTTCTGAAATTCAATGACATGAATTTTAGTTATTACTTTGCCAAATAAATGGAATTTATAGATATCATTTAAAAGAGCATTCAGCTTAATACTAAAAACTCTGCTATGAAGTCAAGTCTGTTTTCAACTTTTTGCCAGCGTTATAAATTGTTTGCAATATCTGCCTATTTGGGGTTGCATGTCATGGTTATGAATAAATCGGGGTTGCCATACTTCATTACAATTGCCATAGCATCCTGATATCACTGCTGCATATTTTTGGGACTACCCTCAGAAGATGATGGAAGTATTATCATTTTACCAATCAGCACATTGTCCTTTGCAGATCTAGATTTGAGATAATTCATCAAACCACTATATTTTTCAACTCTCAACTTAGATTGGTTTGCTTTGATGAAATTTATCCAATTGGCCTTCATTATTTAATATGAATCCATGATAAAATGTTGAGTTAATTTTCCTGTATTTAAAATAGGATTGAATGTGTCCTGCAAAAGAGATGAAATCTGTAATACTGCATTTATTGCATCCTCATATACTCCATTTTTGCTGAGAAGGCAGTTCCTAACAGTATTGGTAGGACTTGATAAGTGTTCTCTAGACATATTCTGTCTTCACCACTGCCTTCTTTCAACTTCAAAGGCACGCTGGTCTTTAGGCATTTTCTGTAGATAATTCTGGTGTTTTTCGGCATCAGAGCGATGTTTTTCCAGTAGCTGGTGTTCAGATACATTCTGTTGCAGGCACCACCTTCTTTCAAGATCAGTTGCATACTGCTCTGCAGACACTTTCTGTCAATAATACTGGCATCTTTTGGCTGCATAGCTATGTTGTATCAACAGTTGTTCTTTAGACATAGTCCCATCTCTACTGTCAGGGTTTGTCTGAGATGCAGGTGAATGAGAGTCCTAGCTTTCAGGCTGCTGACCAAAGGCTGATTCTGGCTGATTCTGTGGGGGTGGAACTTCCTCCTCCCTATGGACAGCTTCCACAGCTGTGATGAGGAAGCTGGGGTGACAGAGGGAGCTGTGCCCTCCAAGCCGCCCTCTCTTTCGCTCTGCTGTATGTGCAGCATTCTTATGCACTGCCAAGTCCTCCAAACCTCCTGCTCTCCACCCACTCTCCTGCTCTGCTCTCTGCCGGCAAGGTCCCTGAAGCCCACGTTCATAGCTTGGTACGGCAGGCCTCACTTCTTGGCCAGGCAATGGTCCCAGGAGCCCGCATTTGTCATCGCCTCCTGGGGCAATTGATACCTTCATATGCAAATTAACCATCTTTCTCAGGTTAATTTGCATACTCACTCTGATTGGCTGGTGAGTGTAGTGTAAGGATGGTTAATTTGCATCTTTCTCTATTATTATAAAGGAAGATTATTGATATAAAATATAATTACTGAGTTAGACCATATCTTGCCTATTCTTGGAGTATATTACTTTTCTTCCAATAGTCTTTTATAAAATCTATAGAAAATAATTCTTATATATGAAATTCCTGTCCATGTGTAAAATTTCCAAATGGAACAGAGCCTCATTCCTCAAACCATTATATGTTTAAGTTGAAATAAATCTTCCACTCAAAAATTATATGTGAAAAAGACATTAACACATATGTGTGAGGAGAATAGAGGAATAAAAATGTATTTGCCAGAAGGGAGAAGGCATATAGAGAGGGAACATGAGTAAAGGGGGAACATGAACATCAGAGTGATGGACCAAGAAAGAGGTAGCAGAGTTGTCATAGGATTCAGAACAAAGTGAAGGGTGCCATTGAGTGTAAGTGAAATCAATATTTAGTAGAAGGAGAGAGTAAAAATTAGCTAGAAAAATAAGGGGGGCATGAGATAAGAGCGCTACTATTAATTACAAATTTCAAGTCATCTTTTTAAGCCATGTTCACCTAGTTGCATAGAATTTATCACTGGGCATGGGCTGACCTAACAAATAAGATATTCTTTCTTTCCTCCCTTTTATTTTAGTGCTAAAATAAAAAAAAATATTCTTATCAAAGTGTCTAAGTTTTAATGTGATAGTGCTATATAAATTTTAAACAGGTAATAAATATTAATCAATGTGATGCATTTTATACAACTATCATCTGGATATTTCAAAACATTTTGTAAACAGTTCTTACAAAGCAGCTTTAATTAATATTGATGCCAGCGATGACCAGACTAAATATTTATTGAGGGGTATCAGTGTGAAACATTTTATAGACATTAATTTGATATAATAAAGTGCACAAGGCAATAAATATGTAAAAATAAATGACTTACCCAGGAGGGGCTTATCTAGCATTCACTCCATTTTATATTGTCATGGGCTACGAACTCCTCCAAAGACTTTGGTTTCAAGAAGAGAAACTGACATGTTTAAATAAGAGTGAATGTTAAAAATAGATTATAAAGAGGAAGTGACTGACATTTCAGGAGGAGTCTTTAAAAAGTCAAAGAAATTGCATGAATCAGACTTGAGGAAAACATTATAAAGTGATCAAGATCTTTCTAGAAAGCCTTAATAATTCCAAAAGAATGGATAGTTTCTCCCTTTGTACTTCTTTCCTTTATTAAGTCCACATTTTCATATTATCAGTGAAGAATGTTGTCTTAGACCTCTCTCTCTCTCTCTCTCTCTCTCTCTCTCTCTCTCTATATATATATATATATATATATATATATATATATATATATATTCAAATTAACTGGTTATGTTTTCCACTCCTGAATATTCAGTTGAAATATACTCCATGCTCGGTAAAAGAGTTATGCCAAGGCTTGAAAGTCAAAATGAAAAATTTCCTTAGTAGTTGTTTCTCTCTTCTGAAACATCATATAGCGTTTATACTGGTATTGCTATTTTTAAAATAATCTACTTTAAGATTGGGGAGAATTTAGTATAGCCAGTCCCAAACTCACCAAACATTTGTGCATGAAAGTTTTGATACAAGTCAATTGTTGGAACACATAAAGCATTTTTACCAAAGGAAATATATTCTGCATATTGCCTCATCTCTCAAATCATACAGAAGAAATCCATTTAGTTAATAATGTCACTAAAACAGAATAAAACTATCATTTAAATTAAGCTTAGTTACAATTTAAATATTAGTCTCTATGAAAAAACATTCCCAATATTTTTCAGCTTAAGACACAGCATTATGAATAATATTTCCCTTTCTCTTACAAATTTATCTTCTTTAGTATATCCTAGAAAAGGGAAGAGTATCCTTGAAGCTCCTGAAATGTAGAGTATATGGTTCACTTTCAGAAAATTTGAATAAGGAAAAGGGATTTCTGTTAGCCAATTTGGCCGTGGATAGTGTGTATCTAGAATACTGTGACGATGAGATCTACATAGTATGTATATATTTCTTCTTTAAGAAGATAATGCATTTTCATTTCTTAGATTGTTAGATGTGGTGAATTTTGGTCCGTTATCAATGAGTATTTATGAATTCATGTTGAATAGAAATAATTGAATAATATAGGGAAGAAAGGAAACCAAGAAAGAATTATATCTAATTCCTAAGAGCAGACACTATATATAAGATGCATTTTAAAAAGACACTTAATTAGGCTCTAGTTGGGTAGTTTAGTTGGTTAGAACATAGTCTCAGTATGCCAAGGTTGTGGTTTCAATCTCCGGTCAGGGCACATTCAGGAAGCAACCAATGAATGTATAAATAAGCGGGACAACACCCCCCCCTCTCTCTCTCTCTCTCTCTCTCTCTCTCTCTCAAAATCAATTTTACAAAAGTATGTTTAATTATAAGTTTCAAACAAGATACTTGGCAATATAACCTAGAAAACCTCCAAGCAAGAAATAATTACTTTCAACTGAGATGATCAGAGAAGGTTTCATAGAGAAGGTATAGTGTAATTGATATTACTTAAGAAAACATAGAGTGCAAAATTTCATGTTAATTTTAGACCTGAGTTTCAATATCAAAATGTTAGCCAAGTAAAAAGAAAAAAAGATTCAATAGAACTCCGTAGGAATAAAATAAAAAACTGTTTTATTTCTCTTTCTGTTGTTCTGTAAGTAACTCCTAAGAGAAAAGTAGTCTAGGATAATTTAATAGAGTCAAAAAAGTTAACTAAACTTTAGAAAAAGTTAACATTCTGAATACAGAAACATGCTGAGTCAATATAACATGCTTTTTACTGTACTAATTAATAAGACTTTTTAAAAATGAATGAGGACAGTTATTTAGCCTGTTCCAGTAATGTATAATTGAACCAGAAAGATAAAAGTTCAAGTTATCCTTCAAGTTTATTTAGTTATGAAATAGGCCTATTTAAAAAATTTACTTGAAGACAGAGGTGAAAAAACTTAGAATATCAGGGAAAAAGTAAATAAACACACAAGTATGCACACATATACACACATATCACAAGATATAAAATATATAGAATTTAATAAAATTTATTATTTAGAACCTTGGGTACCTAGCAACAGACAAGTGCAGGGTGCGACCTCCCTTCCAGGGGTGACCTTTCTCTCTTAGCATATCACTTGTCATGTGGTTGAACCCCCTGACCTTTAATATCCTTGGCCATGCGGTTCAGACCCTCCCCTGATCTTTATTCCTCTGGCGTGTCACCAGCCATGCAGTAGACCCCGTTAAGGGAGGACTGGGGGGAGCGGCGGTGCGGGCAAAGAATAGTCTCATATGACTCCTATATAAGATCTTGCACAGTTCTGACCTATATCAAATAATAAGCCTTGGATCTGTTGACCACAGAGAAAGAGTTTTGGTCAAACTAGAGAAAACATCTAGGACTCAATTACATTTAAGTTCCAGGTCCAGAAAAGCAGCAAACCAGATAAAATGATACTATTGGTGACATTAGGATCAGCGATAATAACTAATGACCCCCTACCCTGACAACAAGAAATCAGGATAGACCATGATCCTAAAAGAACACACCTGGAAAGCTGATGAAAGTTCTATTGAGAGCCTCACCTGAGAACTTCAAGACAAAGGAGCCAGTGAGTGCTCACTCTCTCTAGAGCACTCCTGTGCTTTCCCCACCTGCTTTTCTCCCCAGGCGAGCTCTTTCTGGAGCACACAGCAGTTTGCCACCTCATCTTCCCACAGGCCTGTTCTCGTTGCCTTCCTTTTTCCTAAGCTCCAAGGGCCCTTCTTTTGCCTCTTGTTTCCTGAGTCCATGCAGCCCAGCTGGCTCACTTCTGGCTCAATCCTTTACCTCTGTGACTTTAGGAATAAACTTTCACTTGTGTTTAAATCTTGGCTCTGATTTTTTTCCTATCCAAACTCAAGGACCAAGGTCTAACATCTGGTGCCACCTACTGTTATCAGCTTTATAATGAGTTCCTCTCTCCCCAAACTATTTTGAACAGACCAGCTTCTGTCAAAAGTGATGCCACATACCACGTCCCATTGACCTAAAGTTCCACTTTTTGCTCACAGGCTCCGCTCACTACAAATAAACATGCTATACACATTTTGTGTGGTTCTTTGGAGTCTGCTTATAATTTCCCTTTTAGCAAAACAAACTTTCCAAGCTTAAGCATCTATATATATAAAGCCCTAATATGTGAATAAACCAAATGGCATAATAACCAAACAACTGGTAGCTGTAACATATGCTAACCACCAGGGGGCATGCACAGAACATGGCAGGCATCAGCAGCAGGCAGCAGAGTACAGAACACGTTGGGCATCAGCTGTGGCCTGATGGTGGAGCAGGTGAGCAGGGGCACCAGACCAAGGCGGGGCACTGGTTGCTGCCATTGGGGTGAGCCTCTGGTGGTTACTGAAAATGCTTTGCTCCGGTGCACTGTGGTCCCACCTGGCTCTTGTACCTGCTGCCAGTGCTGGCCCTGCTTGAAACCGCTGCTGGCATCTGGCGCTGGTTCTGATCACTCAGTGCTGTCAGTGGTTGTGAGTGGCAGCTGCCAGCCCCAATTGCCCCTGAGGACTTCGTTACTTCCCCCTGCTTCTGAGGGGCGATCAGGGCAGCAGCCACCACTCGCACCCACTTCTGGAGCCTGCCTCAATCACTCTGCACCATCATCAGGTGCGAGCAGGGCTGGCATTGTCAATTATGTGGGAGTGGCAGCAACAGGAATGGGGCTGCCAGGAGACAGGGAATCCAGGGCTGTGGTGGAAGGGTCCAGGCAGGAGCACAGAGGATGGGCCGGACCCATCCCCGTGCTCACTGCTGTCCACAATTACTTTCAAGGTGCACAAATTCTTGCACCTAGCCTCTAGTATTGTCTATGGGGAAACAGATTAAATCCCTAGTTAAATAAAAATAAGTTTTCCAAGAGAAACATTTATAAAACTTTGCAAAAACTCATACACATATATATTAACAAGCAGAGCACTGAGTTTTACACCTTAAATCATTTAATTAAAATAGTTTCAGAGTTTTTTCCCAATGATTGGATCTATATTAGGATCCACTGAGCTCCAATATTACAAGTGCTAATTTAAACTTAAGCTAAAAACATATTTGTGCTACTGCAAAGGATACAGTATAAATGCCCTCCTAGCACATCTGTATCCAAGGATTCAAATTCTTGTCTTTGTTCATCTTGGCATGGCTTAATTCACAGATATAAGTCTTTCCACATGGGTTTTAGGGCAGCCCTGGGAACTCCAAACTTTAGTAGGTTTTGCAGCTTTAAATACTAGGGAAGATATGTCATAGATTATAATCCAAGGAAGGACTCTAATTGGAAGGATATTTGAACCACACTGATGGCCAAGACAATGAAGCTTCTTGAATGCTCAGGCCACATTAAGTATGCTTTACTAAGACATTGAAATCAGGCTTTCGGCATACCTTACCCACATGGGCTCCAAAAGCTGTCAAATCAAGGAACAATGATTATTTATAAAATTGGATTCAGAGTAAACAAAATACCTGTGTACTGTCCAATTTCATAATTTTTAAAAATAAGAGGCTCAATGATTAATTAAATTCTTTATCTCTGCAGAATGGAAGTGCTCTCTACTTTAAACTTAAAGTCTTCACTTCCCACCATCTACATGTTCTACTGAGGTTTCAAAGTCTTCCTCACTGATATATGTGTAGAGTTCATGCTCAGAATATTTTCCCTCTCTCATTTCCCTCTCAATATTTGCAGGAAAAAGTGTATTATTCAAGCACATAGTGTAAGGAGGGGAGTATAGTATTGAGATGAAGATAATGGAAAATTCTACACTTCTACACAGCCTTCCAAAGGCCTATTTGGGAGAATTTTAATTTTTCCTATTTGTGTTATCATTCAGGATAATGGTCCAGGACACACAAGACATTGCATGCTTGACAATTATTGGAGTATCTGGAAAGACAAAAGTAAAGTGACTGCCAATGGATTAGTAATTTCAACTACATGCTAATATTTTAGTTTTGACCCAGAGGAGAAGACACAGCTTCTATCTCTTCAGCTATTTCCACTTGTGAAGTTGATGACTAGTGATTGGGATACAGACAGAATCTTACTCAACTGCCTCAAGATTCTCTTGAAGCTGTTGTCTCTCTAGACTTTGGAGAAAGTCCCCAATACTTACATCTCTGTGATCATTCTGGCTTGTAGGAATTACAGCAGGAAGATGATCTCTGCTCTAACTCATTTTTAGGAACTTGAACAAGTGCCTCTCATTGGTGGAATCTAATTTGAATTCATAACTCTAGTTTCTTTTTCTTTTTTTTTTAAATTTTGTTTTATTGATTAAAGTATTACAAAGATTATTGCTTATGTATCCTTTTTCCCCCCTTGACCTTCCCCAGTCCTCTCTTACCCGCCCAGTGTCTTGTGTCCATTGATTATGCTTATATGCATGCATACAAGTCCTTCAGTTGATCTCTTAACTCCCCCCAACCCTCCCCAGCCTTCCAGCTGTAGTTTGACAGTCTGTTCAATGCTGTTCTCCATCTGTATCTATTTATGTTCATCAGTTTATAATGGTCTTTATTATTCATACTAGGGGCCCGGTGCACAAAAATTTGTGCACTCGAGGGGGTCCCTCAGCCTAGTCTGCAACCTCTCCAATCAGGGAACCCTCAGGGCTGCTGGCTCCTAATGGCTCACCTGATCCTCTTAACAGCTCTCTGCCTGCCCGATAACCTGTAATTGCCTCTGCCCCCACCCTGCCACCATGGTTTGTCTGGAAGGATGTCCGGAAGGTCGTCTGGAAGATGTTCAGTCTAATTAGCATATTACCTTTTTATTAGTATAGAAATAAGTGAGATCATGTGGTATTTTTCTTTAATTGACAGGCTTATTTCACTTCGCATAATGCTCTCCAGTTCCATCCATGTTCCTGTAAATGATAAGAATTCCTTCTTTTTTACATCAGCATAGTATTCCATTGTGTAGATGTACCACAGTTTTCTAATTCATAACTCTAGTTTCAAGAAAATCTGAGGTTTACAATATGTCACTTCCAAGATTTTGTAATGCTGAAAGACTGTTCAGGTTGGATGTCAAGTACAAATCAAAAATAATATAAACTATAATTATATACATGTGTTTATGTCTATAAAAGATACATTATATACACACACATGCAGTAAATTTCCAAAACTGTTGGGAGATTATTGTAATGAATGAGATTAAGGTATCTTAATATATTATTATTTTTGTGTAATATTTTAGAAAATATAATAGTTTTTATTTGATTTATTCTTATGAAATAAAATATGTAGTCAAGTCTATTTGCTATATACTATGTAGCAAATAGCAATTTTAAAAATGCTTCTCTATTGTTGCTTCCATGAGTATACTTAAGAAAGAAAATGGTTGCCCTGACCGGTTTGGCTCAGTGGATAAAGTGTTGGCCGGCAGACATTCCAGTCAAGGGCATGTACCTTGGTTGGGGGCACATCCCCAGTTGGGAGTGTGAAGGAGGCAGCTGGTCAATGTTTTAACTCGCATAAATGTTTAGAGAAAGAATATTTTGAAATTGATGGGCTGGCTATTATATTTCCTTCATACACATAGGCATTCTTGATAAGATGTGTACTGTTTATGCCTGCTTTTACAGTATATCCATAAGATTAAGTTTAGAAAGAAGAAGAAAAATAGATCATTTGGTCAGAGAATCAAATATTTAATTAATGTACAGCAATCAATGTCTTAACTGGCATGCCAAGGTTAAAATTATTTTAAAGGTTTCAACCTGGTAATTCAAGCTATCAAATTCCCTAAGTCAGGATGGCAGTTTAAGGAATCCTGCTTTGAAGTACAGTTATTTGACATTAATATTTTATTTTTATACTAGGGGCCCAGTGCATGAAATTTGTGCACTGGGGAGCAGGTGCCTCAGCTCAGCCTGCCCCCTCTAACATATTGGGAGCCTGGTTGTGGGAGACAACCAGGGTAATCAGGGGAAGCCACCAGCACCATCACCTATGCTGCTGCAGCCACTGCCACTCATCACAGCCACCAAGGTGTTTTCATCAACATGGACTCCAGTCCCTTCACCATGAAAAAATGACAGCTTTCTTTAGACATTTTCAAGATGTGTCCTTCATAGGACATGACATTTCTTTCTTGCTTTTTTTTTTTATCCTCACATGAGTATATGTTTCCATTGATTTTTAGAGACTAGGGAAGAGAAAGGAAAAACAGAGAGAAACATCAAAATGAGAGGAACACTTTGATTGGTTGCCTCCTGCATATACCCTGACCTGGGCCCTGGCCAGGGAGAAGCCTACAACCTAGGTACATGCCCTTGGTCAGAATTGAACCCAGACCCTGCAGTCAGCAGGCTGAGGCATTATACACTGAACCAAACTGGCTAGGGCAGGATATGACATTTTTTATCCCTCCAGCAGTGGACCTTCATTTTTTTTTCTCCAGGAGTGTGGTGGAAAAACCCTAGATCACCTTTAGGGATTCTTATTACCCAAGTTACTAAGAATATTACTGAGTGGTAAGAAAAGGTGTTTCCTCTGTAGTTCACTCTGATCACCAGCTCCACACCTGCCCAGACCTGGAACCTCTGGCCAAGGCTGCAGGCCTAGGCAGGGGACCTCCAGACCCCTGTGATTACTGGCTCTGCCCCTGCCCAGACCTGTATTCTCTGCTTAAGTCTGCAGGCTTGAGAAGAAGACCTCCAAGCCCCTCTTATCACTGGCTTCACAGAGCCCAGACCTCTGTGATCACCAGCTCTGATTCCGTACCCTACCATCTACAGCTCTGCTCTTACCCTACTTCAGCCTGTGGCCAAGGCCACAAGCCTGGGCAGTTGACCCTCATTTTCAGGCTCCACACTGGCCCCTCTGATCACTGGCTGTGCCCCTGCCCTGGTCCTGGGATTGCCGGCTCCACCCCTGCTCCACTGCAGCCTCTGGCCAAGACCACAGGCCTGGACAAGAGACTCCTAGGCCACTGCCATTGCCAGCTCCATCCTTAAGCCTCTGGCCAAGGCTTCAGCCCTGGGCATGGGACCCCCAGGCCCTTGCTTTGCCAGATCCACCTCTGCCCAGATCCCTGCGATCACAGGCTCTGCCCTGCCCCTCTGATTGCTGGCTTTGTGGAGCCCAGGCCCCTGTGATATCTGGCCTTGCCCTGCCTAGGCCTGAGTCCTCTGACCCAGCCCTTATGCCTGCGTAGGGCACCTTCATACACTTCCAATCACCAGCTCTGCCCCTGCCCCATCATATCACCAGCTCTATCCTTGCCCATTCCTGAGGTCTCTGGTGAAGGCCTCTGGCCTGGGCAGGGGACCCCCCAGCCCTCTCTGATTTCCTGTTCCATCCCTTGGGCCCAAATCTCCCCTACCACCTGCCTGGCTAACAGGCCTGACCACTTTAGTAGCAGGGCTAAGCTGGGCTGGATGCTGCGATCTTGTTGTTTGGGAGTGGCCATCTTTGTGACAGAGTGACACCTAATTTGCATATTACTCTTTTATTAGATAGGATGGCTATTTTTTTCAGTGTAACTATATTGCTGAGTGTTTAATCCAATATGCATGAGACTTTACATGTCCTAAGATTTCTTACCCATCTTTTTATAGCTGAGATACTCAAGGAGTTAATTGTTGGTAAGCACACAATCTCCTGTGTGGGTGAATTAAATACAAACATAGAAAGAAGATCACAAAAATTCTAGAAAAAAGTATCAGTACATGAATGCACATGAATTGCTAATTTAAAAGCATTAAATTAACACACTTTAAACAAACTTCTGTGGTAGAAAAGTGTTCTAAAGAAAACACAAATGGTTTTAATAACAGACATGAATTTTTGAACACTTGTAGTGTTTCTATTAATCATCAGTCTTTTAATAATGATAGCTTTCTTGGCACCTCAAGTAGAAATATTCTGTGTGGTAAGAAATACACACTATAAAGGAAATGTCTTGAAACTAGTTAGAATTAATTTTCCAAGATTTA